>NDXB01011389.1:90356-130136 GCA_002631895.1 Agapornis roseicollis | reverse complement strand
AAAAAAAACCCCCTCCCCCCCCCCCCCCCCCATCACCACCCTAAAACTTGAGCAGGCTGGAGAATAAGAATTCTGGATGATGACAACTTCCAAGTTTCTGAATTTTGTTTTTGATCGATGTTGGATTTCACCCAAAACTTTTCAAGCATTTTAATGACGCACAATTGCGCTAAAATATCTGCTCTGCTTTTGGAAGGAAAATGTGAAGTATTTTGATTTGGGTCTCTCTGTCACCTCTTGGAAATGCTCAGCTGTTCTGCCCTAGACTTGGAATGTTTTGGCTTCCACTAAACATCCCATTTTGACCAGAAAATACTTAGTTGCAAACGCTCCATCAGCCCTACTTGAAATTCTTTTGCTGTAGCAGTAGAGCTTGCAATACATCTCATTGTTAAATAAATGATATTTATCACAACCTGCAAATTACATTGAAACAAGCAAGCAAATAGATGCTGAATGTGGCTTCTGACATTGCTGCTTGTCCCACAGGGGATGACTATAGGGTCCTGTCGTGGTAGGCATGATGACCATAGAAATCTCTTGCCAAATCATACTGGGCTTATTTTGGTACTTGCAGTGTTGTAGGTTTTGTGCACAGAAGCTTTGGCTACATTCATCCTGAGAACTTTCATAGTTATTTAGCCATTGGTGCTTCATACCATGCCAGATGCAACAGTCAGCTTCTTCCAGATCATTTAAAAAATGATGCTTGCTAAATAACTAGCAGCTGCTGTACTCAGAAATAGGAGAGGAAATGTTGGGTTCTTCTAAGATCCTAAAGTTAGGATCTGATATCACAGTGTTGTAGGTAGGGAAAGTGTGTAGGGTGGTAGAAAAATGGGCAGAAGACAGGTTTTCAGGAAAAGGGCTTAGCATTATAACCTGGCTTTCTCACAAGTACAGTAAAAGGTCAGTCAAATGCCTGAGGTTAAAATGTCCTGGGTGTCTGTTTTGAAGTCCTTGCTGATTTTGCCAGTTGCATCACTCAGTACCTTTATATCTACATTCAGCTTCACTTCAAAGCAATTTTTTGGGTTTTAGTCCATATTTCTCATGTTGGCAGTCTTTATCCCAGAGGCTGAGGCATCCTGGAATGACACAATGTTTAATCAATCCTAAACTGATTCATGACAATGCCCCTATTATCATTTGCAACCACCCCTTAAAGGCTTCCTGTGTTGAATCTGCTTTGATGCACCATGTTTGATGCCACTGCAGAGTGGAAGGTGGTTGGGGAAGTTGAACTTCCGTGCACGTGGGATGACAGTGAAAGGATGTAACACGCTGGATAGATGTGTACCGCATCCCTGTGTCATGCCTGGTGTGCAGCTGTGATAAAAGCCTCCAGCTGTAGCCAGCTAGCAGATGTATTAGTTGAGGTAGGCGAGCCCTGCACGGTTGGTGGTGGAGGCACTGGGGGCCCTGAGCTCCTGACAGTGTGTAGCAGAGCAGGCTGGTGTCAAAGGACCTCCTGTGGCGCAGGAAAACAGAGTGAATGTGTAAGCAGTCTTCATCCAAGCTGGATGAGTGCTGTCAAGTAGTTTTCTCAATTCTTTCTTTGCCAATTTGTCTTGATTGCATTGACACTCTCTTAGCATCCACATCCTGTGATTATTCCAGTGAGCACATTTATGATGTGGAAGGTTTGTAGAAAGAGTAGATTTCAGGTAAAGCTCACCAACAACAAATGTGGAATTAACAACTGGCAATATCTCCACTCAAAATTTGCTTTAAGCTGTCAAATATTCAGGCAAGGGTGGGAACAAACATGGCAGGTGACCCAGAAGTCCCGTCCAAACTGCTCAAGCTTTTACAGTGTACATTCTGCCAAGAGGCTCTTGCATTTAAATCATGCACTCGAAACTATTGATGGAGATCATAGTAAAATAAGTTTCAATAAGGATTAATTTTAGCTAGTGTAATCTATTTCCAGTTTGCGAGCTGAAATATTCGATGAAATATATTTGTTTCTTTCATTTTGTGCCTTTAAAAAGGGATGGAAATGAGTTGTAAAAAAACCCTGAAGTATTGTGGAATCGCTTGCAGCTGTATGTCCGTTCAGCCTCTCCCCTTTTTGCCCACGTTGCTCATCTCAGGGCTAAGTAATTCTCATTTTCTTTTTTCCTCTTTTTTTTTCTGTTGAGCCATTGCAACCTTCTTCCTTTCTTACATATGTGCTTTGGGAATGACCTGTGATCTTTCAGATGCAGGCAGGGGCATCATTCACAGCACCGGTTCTTTTCAGTAAAACCCACAAGAAATCATTTCCTGACTGTCCCATTCAGACACACAGACAAAGGTATTTGCAGAGAAATCCCGACACTATGGAGCGTCACTTGTCCGGGGCGGATTTTATGCGATCTAGCTATTTAGTTTCCTTTGAAATACGTTCTTTGTCCCAGGGAAGATAAAATCCATTGTAAATTTTCTTATTTTCAACTGTGATAGGTGAGCTACTGGTTAAAATTCATGGGAGGATGAGGTACTTTTGCCCATTCTTTTCCAAAACATACTGATTTTTCTGGTGTCTGTATCTGTAAAATGGTGTCAGAATAGACACAGGCTTGATAAATGACAATGTGCGAAACACTTCAAGGTAAAAGGGAAGAAAGGAACCCCAAAACCTGTAAGACAGCTTTTCTCTTGCTAGCACTTTCCCTCTGCAGTATCAGCAAGGAAGTGCACCCTCTGTGAGAGTCGTTACTCCTGCTTCTGATTTCATTATCTCTGGTTCTGATTTAATAATAGAATACCAGGTTGAAAGGGACCTCAGGGATCATCTGATGCAACTTTTGTAGGCAAAGCATGACCTTGACTAGATGTCCCAGCACCCTGTCCGGATGAATCTTAACAGTGTCCGATGTAATCAGACTGTAAATTAGATGAGATTGAGCCAAGTCAGAGTCTAACAGTCCTTTCAAGGAATGCACTGCCATAAGGAACTTCACAAGATAATCCAGCACCTGAGTGGTGCTGGAGCAAGTGTTTTAAGATAGGCTGGGTTGGCAAGGGAGATCACATCACTAACAGAGCCCAGGCTGCAAATAATGATACTCTGCAGCCCTGTACAATGCCATAATAAGTTTTGGTGAACAAAACAATACAAACCCCTATGTCCTGATGGTGTTTCTGAGGATTCATGTTATTTTGCTTCTCCCCTTCAGCTGAGCACTCTGTTCTTTGGGCTTCTTCCTAAATTGCTTGAAAGTGCTGATACAAGCTGTAACCCACTTCCAGCACAGAGGTGGCTGCAGTCCTCGGATGAGTGGAGTAACACTCAGATGCTAGCATTATTTGTTAACACAGTATTTTGGGGTCTTTCTGGGTGCTAAGTGCTATATGAATGCAGTGCATCTTCATTGAGTAAAATGTGTCACCTTGTAAGTTAATTTCTAATTACACAATTACCTTATGTGGCATTAATAAAAAGTAATATGAGATTTTTTCAGCAAAGTAATCTTAAGTAAATAATTTTTGGAGCCCAAGTGTTTTATTAAATTAATTCTTTATTAGGCCTAATTTTGACTTCAAGCCATTTTTACTAGTGCTTCGGCATAAAATTATTGCATAATTACTAATACAGTTGTCATACTTATAAGTAATGGTTTTACTTAGAACAAATTAAAAAGGATTAGATTTTTTTTAGAGGGTATTGGGTCTCGGGGGTAATAATAATAAAGAATAACTTACTTCATTACACCTTTCCTATGTTTGATCATCCTTTGAAAGCATGGTTTTATAGAGGTCACCTCGCCTGCTATTTTTCCTGTACAGCAGCCATTTCTGGGGTGGAACAATCTGCATTCTTTCACATTCACTCAGCAACTAATGAAGTTTGTGGGGTGCAAGTGGTTTCAGCTTCAAGCTTCTGCCAGATGTTACCACCCCACAGCAGGGACAGCTGAATAGCTCATGAAGCAGCCCCATCTCTAGCACAGTTTTACAGCCAGCCTACTGAAGTAAGCCAACATCAATTTGATTCATGTTAATCGAGTAAGCTGTAAAGTGCAGCAGCTGACCCAGGAGCTGTTTGCTTGTCCCTTATGTGGGAGCTGAAATCTCTGGGAGAGAGGCTTGATGGAGAGCTACAGGCCATAATGCCCTCAGTCATCCCAACTTAATTTGCTGATGCGGGTGCGGCAGAGTTCTCTAGCAGGGCAGGCATTTAGTGCTGGAAGAGGAGAAGAGTGTAGCTGCTTAATCTGCTGAGGGATTGGAAGGAGTCGGAGCATACAGGTACTTGCTGGAATTTGTTTGGGATACTGATGCTATACACCTATACTTAAATACATGGGAGGGATGAAAGAAGAGATATATATCCACCTGAGGAGTCAAAGTCTCTGATTTTATCTCAGCCACAGCGCAGGCTATAGCGATGTGCACTAGAAGACATTTTGACTCAGTGTTGTTTTGGACAGCAGCCTCCTGTGTTACCCCAGTGATCTGTTTGGGTCTGTTATTAGATTCGGTAGCTTCACATCCTGCAATGCGTGTGTAGTACTCAGAGCTGTTTCCATTAAGAACTGATACCATTAGGCTAGGAAGGATTCCTAGCAGAGTGATGTAGTACTGTAGCTGTGTCTAGTTTCTTCTCAAAGGGGATGAAAATCTTAACAGGTTCTTCCTTGTCTGAACCCTGGGCCAGTATTTGTGCAAGGCTTGGCAAGGTCAGGTCATTTACTGCTTTGGTTTTAGACATTAAAGCTTCTTGCCTGTGGAAGTCAGATACCTGAAAACAAAATGCAGAATCTGAGCAGGAAGAAAGAAGCCTCTGAGAGGAATAATCCCTAGGAACCACTCACCCTAGCAAACAGGCCGGCATCCTGAGGGAAGGGTGGTCTGTGAGTGGGTGGCATGAGCAGATTCCACCTGTAGGAGCAGCCACCTAAATCTTCTCTTTTATGCCCATTGTGAATCAATTGCATTTATCATTACCTGCACCCTTTGTCTGCAGGCTTCTGAGGTGTTGAAAGCTCCAGTTAAATGTCTCGCCCAAAGAAAACACTGTCACATTTGCATAATATTTTCATAGACACCTAGCTCAACCTGAGCCTGAAGGGAGACAGGGATGTTCCCTGCATATTTTATATTCCCATCCTCAATTCCCACCAAAACTAGCTCTGAATTGTGGCATGGATATGTGTATAATAAAGAGAGAGAGAGACATGGTTGAGAGGTCTGAATTTGTCTGGGGCATTTCCAGACACTCTTAGTTTAAGAAGCTACTTACACTCTATGGAAAACTCTGAAATAGTGCCATTTAGAAACAAATCAGCTGCCATTTCACCTCTTTCTCAGTATTCCTCTTCTCTCATTCTTCATTACTAGGTACATCTGCATGAAAACAGTCTTTTTTTTTATATCTTGGGAGTTCATCTGCCTCTGCTGATTATCCCCTCCCTCCCCTCTCCTTCTGAAGTCATTATCTTCTGATTGCATTACATTTGCAGCCATCCCACCGCAGGCTCCCTCCTCATCAAGATTCTCAGGCTAAGCAAGTGAAAAGTGTAGGTCAGCTTGCGGAGAGGAAACCTGAAGGAAAACCTTGCCCTGGCAGAAGGGGTGTTGGGGTCCATTGTGTGTCACTGCCTCTCTGCCATTGTCATGCTCAGCCACCGGTATTTCTGTAAAGGTGGGATGAACCCAGTTAAGTTTGTCCCACAAGATGGTGTCAGGATAGGAGCTGGAGGAAGCATTTCTGACATGTATTTGCTGCAAAACACAATGTCATTTATGTTGCCTACCCTGCAGATGTTTGTGAGGTTGAATTGAATTATGGGAGTCTTTCACCGTAGGAGTGGGGGGAGTAACTGGAGATGTAAAATCCTGCTCATTTTCTTGAAACCAGAACTTGGAAGCCTTAATTACAACAGAGAAATGCTCAGTCTTGCTTGGAGCAGGCAATATTTGTTTTAGTGGAGTGGACCAGCTTCCTTATGAGAGTTTGAAGAAGATGCTTCTCAGAACAAATACAACCAAAGCCTGTATCCTTACCTTGAGTTAGAGAGTGGATTTTTTCATGGGTCTACTTTGTCCAGTTGTAGCAGTGGATTTTTGCCAATCAGTTCTGCTGTGTGCTAGAAAACATATGTATTCTCTATTGAAACATCTTAATGGATTTAATAAACGGTGGAGCTACACTGATCAGTATTGTTCAACAGGAGAGGGCACAAAATAGTTGTGGCTTAGCTAAGATCACAAAATAAGCCAATGCAAGAGTTAAACCCAAGTCCCAGGTGTTCTGCCACCCAGGCCTGCTTTCTAAGATATGTCTATCAAACAATCTCCATGCACGATTCTCCTACCTTTTATTTCACTGAACCCATTTACAGGTTTAAAACCAAATTCGTGTCTGCAGTATTTTTCATATTCATCTTTCCCTGCCATTTCTTCCTTTAGCCAGAAGAAGCAGCTTCAAAATGCAAGAATAAAATTGTGAATTAAAGGAATAACTTCAGAGTTCTTAATGGGGCTCTGTGTAGTGGGTTGGGAAACAGCTCTCCTAACATATCCTTTTCCACTGATGCCTTGCGTGGCATGGTTTAGTGTGAGATGCCCCTGCTTGTGGCAGGGGGGCTGGAACTAGATGATCTTAAGGTCCTTTCCAACCCTAACTATTCTATGATTCTGTGACCTATCAGAAGAACATTGTCATTGCTATTTACATTTATTGCTCCCACCTACGTGCAAGTTGTGTCACAAACATGTTTGTTTCCATGGTTCTACGCAGCTCCTTTGAAAATATTAGAAGCAATGGAAATAAGTTCCTCTTGCTTCTTGTAGCAAACCCCATACACGTCCAAGACAACAAGGCCATAATGATAACGCAAAGCAAAAGGCAGAGGAATTTGTGAACAGTTTTGTACAGGGTGAGAATGACAACCTGCTCTTCCCAGACAGATGCTTAAGCTGTTTTGGTTTTCCCCAGGAGGCATTGTAAAGGTAATTCTAAGTAACTGCTCCAGTACATTTGTACACTTTGTATCTCTGGATAGGTGATGCCAGCAAATATTGAATTTACTTCTGGAATTAAGTGACCATGCAACAGCACGTTATTGCATTTAACGCTACTTCTGTACCGCAAAGGGTATCAGTGATAGAAATCAGTTTAAATGTAGGGTGATCTGACTTCTCAGTATCCCATTACAGCTGGTAGCTCTGCAGTGTTATTGAAAAGGGCCTGGCATCTCTAAGTTGATTAATACATCCATCTTGGGATGTATCTGCAAAAGGATAGACAGCACAGTGAGTGGCTTGATCCTTCAGACCAAGTGTTTGTTCCTTAAGGATGTGCCAAGTACAGGATCATGATCTCTTTTCTATATCAAATCAACTAGGTGAATTAATTTCAAGCAAGTTGTGAGTTTGTTTTGGATTATGTTCCCTATGAGGATTTTCTTGGGGTGGGACTAGACAGGATGACATCTGTATGCAAAAAAGACTGCTTGACTTGAAACCAAGTATTTATGCAGCACGAGTATCTACTTCTCAAGGTTGATCCGTACTTAAAGATGGTGAGCAAGTTGGTTAGGTTACTCACAGTTGTATACCCTTTGGGGATATGAGGCAGAAAATAAGTCTGAGGCCAGCAATAGCGCAGCATCTGGTGATCCCAGCACGCAGCCTGCTTCATGTGCTATCTATGCTATGTCTTACAAAAAGGCAACAGAGGAATTCATATTGTTGCAGTTAATCACTGGATTAAGATGCCATTTGTCAATAGCAATGTAATTGGTATTATAAATTACAGCAATGTAAGCCTCAGACATGTTTTATCAATGCGTTTCAAATGATTCAATAACAATATTTTCTGACAGATTAGCAATGCCACGTGTTTTCACCCCACCCCTTTCAAAATCAGCCCATTATGAGTGTTTCCATCAGTGTAACCACCACCTCGGAAAACATTCCTTCTAAATAAACTATTAACAGGACTCTCAAAATCCTTCACCATAAACAAAGCCATTTAACCCTCCCCAATCAATGGCCTGCTGTGTTGCTGTTGAGGGGGCTGTGCACACGTGTTGCACAAAAAGGAATTAATTTGCAGCTTCCACAAACTTTTGTGCTTGTTTTTCTTGGTGTAGAGGGGGCAAGAGAGGAATGTGGTGGAAGGAATTAGAAACTAATTCACTGAGCTCAGTGTTTATTGCAGAGGATAAATCCTTTAGCCTGCAGAAAGGGCCACATTCAACTTGCACATTGGAAGAAAGTTTTCCATACTAATTCATAGCAAAAATGTGAGAAGGGCAGAAAATAGAAAGGAGGCCTCAGAGAATTTGACTGGTTCCTTTATTTGGGACATCCTTTGTGGGCAGAAAACTGTCCACAAATCCTGCTATTGATTAAACAAATGTACCTTGTTTCTTCCAGTCACAGCTTTCGCTGTTTCAGTTCTACCTTCATCCTTCTGCCATTGTATGCTCAGGCTGATTCCCTGCTTCCGTAGCCATGGGCATCCCACACCCAGTCTGCCAGTGTACCACAATTATTTTGCTTTTTCTTGTTTCATACAAAATATAATCTTCTGTTTTTAAAAAGGATGAATAAATGTGGTACTCCTTTCTCTTTTTTCTTTCCAGGTAAGTGGCCATTCCTGTTTTATGGTGGCGAACAATCAGCAAGCCTCAGCTCTCAAAGGTACTCTTTGTGGTATGGTTTCTTTTGAAGCACCGTGAAGTACTTTCCTCATCTGAGTTTGTGCAGCACCTCTGCAGGAGGTCTCAGGTAGATGAACTGGGATTTAACCTTAACCAACCAATAATTCCTCTCCTTTGGTTTGAATGGTTTAATCTGGCCTTACTGAGGTGCCCAGAAATAAGGAGCTAAAGGTATAGTGGCAGGAGAGATTGTTTGTGGATCTTCAACTGCTAGGAACAGAAATATGAAAGGCTGTTAGCACAGTGGGAAGCAGGCTGTGCTGAGCTCTTCCAGACATACGGCCAGCTTATACAGGTGCACTGCCTCTTGCATATTCTGATTCCTTTTGCATTATTCTCCATGGGTGCCTGTTAGGGGAACACTAGGGAGACATATGCATGCACTAGAGTTTAAGTGTTCAAAATGGTTTGTACACATTCCTAAATCTGGCAGGGCTGATTGCTTCCAGCAAACATCTGACTCTTATCTGCTGCTGCTTCTCTTGCGGAGGAGGCGTTGCTCAGTATTGCCAACCAGGACCATGGAAAACAGTTGGTTAGGCCCCCAGAAGCGTACATTTGACTTCAGTGGTATTGAAGTTAATTCATATACTTGTACTTGTTTTGTGGTTGGTTTTTTGTTGTCTTGTTTGTGCTTTTTGGTTTGGTGGGTTTTTTTTAGTTTGGATTGATTTTTTATTATTATTTAACTGGGAATTTGGAGCATTTTCTTTTTTTTCTCCTTCCATAGCATGAAGGTTTTTCAAGTTAAACAGAAAATAATGACACTGAATTTATTTTCACGAATGCAGGGATGGGTATTTAGGGAAGAAATCTCAATGACATAAGCAGTATCAATCATTGGGGAGACTATTGATCCACCATGAGACTGATTTTACTTCAAATGCAGGGGTTTAGTGACATTTTTATTGGAAAGAGAAAAAAAGCATTAAATTGCTCAGATACAGAGAACCCCAACTCCCTGATACATCAGATGATTTTAAAGGTCTCTGATCTGTTGCTTGATAGTCTTTGGTGCTGAACAGGCAATTACTTTCTGGTGTGACTAAACTATTGTCTCAAATGAGTAAGCTGGACACAGCTCTGAGTATTACCAAGAAATGAAAGTCCGGAACACATTAAATATCAATATTAATTAATGAGGAAATTGCCTTAAACCTCCAACCTTCTGAAAATATCTTCAAGTGGGATTACTGACATAAAGGTTTTGATCTAATTATCAGCGCTAATTTCCTTTATGATGGTGGGAGCAATGCTGTTGTTAAAAAGGCATAGTCAAGATTAGTCACCTACAGTACGTGTTAATCCCTTATCTGTATTACTGACATTTTAAAGCTAAAGCTTTTAGAAATGATCACCACTGCTCCTGCTTCACAGTTTATTCACTGTAGGCAATTAGATGGCTCAATTTCCTCCTCCTAATGTGCTGGGGTATGGGTTTTATTTCTTGAAGCTTTCTTCTCCTGAAATTGGCATTATTGGTTACACTTTCCCAGCCCTTGTGTGATTTGAAATGCTCGCTGTATACCCTAAGAGTAGGAGGCAGGTAGATAGATTGAAATGATTTAGCAAGATTATGTGTTTTTTCCCTCTGGCTTAGCCATTAGAGGTAAGCAAACTCTGTGAAATAAACAAAACCCAAGAAAATGGTGATGAGGGGGCAGGAGAGTAATGACAACCAAGAAAAAAGGCATCTGGAAGATACAGCACCTCCATCTCCCTGATGTGAATGCTTTTTAGGTGTGCCTAAAGTAAGCAGTTGTGAGGAGGCCTGAGTCTCATAAGAAACTGAGCTCAGTGTCTGGCACTTTTTCACTGGGACAGCACAGAAAGGTCTCATGGAGGCAATGAGAGGTGTGAGCCCTCCCTTAGCACTGCATGGTGGTGAACGCTCCATTAGGTTCCTGAGGAGCAGGGGCTCCTGTCAGTCGTCATGCTGTAACAGGCAAAATTATCTCAGAACAAAATAGCCCACAAGGGCTTGGATGCTTTGTGAGCCCCAGTGTCTGCCAATAGGGTATCTAGGCTAGAGAAGGCTCCTGAAAGAGCCAACAAGCTCACATACCTCCCAGCCTTCACTCTTGGGAACAGTAAAAACTAAGCTGACAACATGCTGCCTCTAACACTGACACAGAGAAATGCTACCTATTGATGCAGTTCATTATCTGGTACTTGGATCTCAGTGAATAAAGTTGCTGCTGAAGAAATCCCACAGCCACTAATGTCATATCAGACAGCACAACATGCTATCAGCTCTTAAATGTCCAACTCATCAACACAAATTGGTTCCTCTGAACAGCAATCCCATGCAGAGATCAGTTTTCCCTTAACATTCCTTTTTTTCAACCCCTCTGTCCTGCTTTTCTTTCTTATGTACTTTGAATGGTCAACTGATCTCTTATTGCATAGGTCTCAAGGTATTTTAATTGGCACACAGACCTCATCTGGAAATGAATGTCTTATATTGGTGCTTTGATTTGTTTCTAATGCTGTTTTATTGACAACTGTTCCTGGGTAATGATCCAAACCTCTGCAGTGCTTTTCTATAAACACGTGATGCTTTCATACAGAATAAGGCTAGGAGAGGGCTGTGTAACTGGCAGGCTTTGATTCAGCAGTGATGCCAACAGGTACAGGACCTATCCCCTGCTCCTGTTCAGAAAGCAATTACAAAAGTACCGCTTTTTAGAGAGCTGTCTCATTGCTGTGCATCAAAACAATTGAGCAAGAAAGGGCAACGTAGAAGAGAGGTGTGAGAAAATCTGAGAGATTCTTGTGTGACAGTGAGACCTGCTCGCAGTTCTGCAAATTAGTGAATAGAGATGATGGTCATGGTAATAAAGAGCAAAGACAGTGAATCACAAAATGCCCTTCATTCACTTGTTCTGAAAATTGCTAATTGTGTATACCTTTCTAATGCTCTGAAGCAGATTTCAGAAGAGTAATAAACCTTTGGTAATACGGCATCTCTCCCCTGTAAGAATCAATCTTTGCTGAGTAGCACAGCAATATTATTGTAGGTAGGATCTTTATGTAAAATGTATTAATGAGTGTTTTGCATATAAAAAGAGGGGCGAGAGGAACACTGGAGGTTCATTCCAGTGACACAGTTGCTATGTGCAGCAGAACAGAGTGCTATGTTTGAAAGGGAATGTGGGCTTTGGAAAATGATAGAGGATGTGCATGTGTGCAGTTATCCTCTGTGACTTGGAGAAAGAAAGAATGAACATAATGGGGGCAATCATAAGTGTTCATGTCTGCATGCATATGCACACATATGCTTCATACTTACAAGGTCATATATGTGTACACAAGCACAAACCTGTATCTGTGTCACTCTACTGTAAGAGATCTCAGAGGGGTTGGGAAGGAGGTCTGTGTAGTTTAGCCCCCCTGCTTTACAGATCCAGAAAGCTGGGTATAACTAGTTCTCAAGTCATTTATTAAAGATCACCCAAGCAGGTGAATAGGAGTGTGGCCTTTTGAATCCTTGCCCGGCATAATATCCATGGAGAAATACTGCCAGCTAATCTAGGATCCCTCCATGCCAGCAAGAGAGAGAAGAATACCCCTAGCTAGCATGAGGAAAGTATGAAGTGTTCGTATGGGCTTCTCACACACACCTCTCTTCCACCCCAACCCTGGCCCCTAAAAGCCCTAGAATGAAAATATAGAATCATAGAATAGTCAGGGTTGGAATAAATCTCCTGTCTTTCTCTAAAAAATTCCCTGTGTATAAAAACCCCCCTAGTAATGTACCTATGTTTTGAAACCTTCACAGGGAAAATGTACTAGAGAGCTACTATTTTTGTATTGTTAGTCTTTTAAATGAAAACACAGTTCTCCAGGAGACGTTTGTCACCTTTGTTAAAAACCTGACACCCTCCTCTGATGTTTTTGGCTCATCACTGACTCACTTCTTAAGTTCTCTTCTTGCCATTTCAAAATTGGTCCCATACTGCTGGAACTCACCAGTGCTCTCAAAGAAACTACATTTGAAGCCTCTAAGGCAAACTGCTTTTGTGAGAGGGTGCTGCTAAGAATCACTGAAAGCGTTTTCCAGTTGTTATACATCATCTGTATTCTGCCGAGTCCCATATTACAAAAATGGCTTGTCTAAATCTTTCCTGCAAAATGCTTTCTATGGATCAGGCAAAGAGTTCTTTCTAGCCCCAGGCAGTGTAAGTTTCTGAACTGGAAACCACCTGGTCTGGGAAGAAAAGTGGTAGAAAGGAGCAGCCAAACTTTCTTTCAGTACAAACATGTTTAAGACTACCATTTAATCTAGAAGATGGTAGGTCCTGTTCCTCACTGCCTAACTAGTGCTAGGCATAGTCTTGTTCGGGGGGGCTGTAAATACCTTTCTTGTGGAAGGATTAGAAGTGCCATGACGTTTATGTGAGAAGCAAGTGGGGAGGGGTACACTGCACCAGTTGCATCTGCAGCATCTTCAGAGAGGAAAAGTCAGATTGAAGCTCTGGCTCCCTGCAGAGAATAGTTTCATATGCGCAGCATTATCTGTGGACAGAGGTGCAGTTAGAAGGATTGGTTGTTTGCCTGTTTACCTGCCCAGGTTGCTGTTTTTCTCCACTTGAAAGCCTTCCATTTCTGACCTAGCTATCTTGCTGGTCCCTCAGCAAGCCTCTAGATAGCAGATACTCAGCTGAGTGCCATGGGCAGCATGGGAGACTGCTACAAATGGTCTGTAAATCAGTTTGTGCTGTGCAACAAGGCTCTAGCTTAATGATGAGTCAGAAAAAAATTGCTATTAATATTTAATGTGCAAGCTGAATGTCTGGTGTGCTGTTATTAGTTACACATCATGAGGAGTGCAGTATCGGCTACCAGTCAATGCAGGTCTCTTCCTTCAATGTTCTCATTCTGCAGACTTAATTTGTGCTGTATTTTTCCATTCACTGAGACAAATATCTGCTCCATTTAAAGGAGCTTAGTCAAAATCTTCTAGCTAAATCTTTAAATTGGTGTGTCTAGCTTTCAAGACCCCTTTCTGTGAGATGCTTGATTACTTTTGAGAGCAGTTCTTCAAACAGAAGGGCACTACCTTCTCTTAAAGGGGTTCTGTGCTGCAACTCTGTCATGAGACTTCATGAAAGGAAACACTTCAGGGTTGACCCATAGGGAGTAAGAAGGGATCTGAGCTCTTTGCTTGCCTAAATCTGTTCCTCATGACCAACCTACTGCTTGGCTGTGCTTCAAGAGTTACTTACAGGCCAGGGCTGTACCACTAAACCAGCAACACCATGCTGAAGGCTGCTGGATAATCCAGGTTCCCAGCTGCAGGAGGAAACAGCTTGGTAGCAGCTGCTGTGCCAGTGCTGGGTCATGCTGGAAACCATCTGCATCCACAGCCCCACCATGTGCTGCAGCTATGGAGACACAGGGGAGACTAAGTTGTTCCCCATTAGTGACCTCCTCCTCAAGCCCATTCATCCACTGACATCCCAAGAGGATGCATAGTTGTGCTGCTGGGATTTCTGAATGCTGCTCTTTGAGGAAGGATGGATGCCCTTGACTTAGACCCTTGTCCTGAAGCAGCCCTTCTTTTCAGCAGGATAAGGTTTTATCCATGAGTATGAGCAATGTCCTCAAGGGTGAGTATGTTAGTCTAGGCCAGTGTTTTGTCTACAACCTGTGGAAAAAAACATGCTTTTCAGAGAAAGCATCTAGCCAATTTCTGCAGCCCGTTCCCCTCGTATTCTGCCAGCATACACAGTCATAGGACTGGGCACATTAGGAAATGCATTCCTGCCTTTTGGCTTTCATATCTCTTTTTGGACTTGTCATGAATTTGTCCTATTGTTTAACCTGCTGGTACGGTCTGCCCCTGCAGCCTCCTACAGCAGAAGATTTGCTACCTGCTATATGATAGAGAAATCAGAGAAAAAGAAAGATAAAGAAAGACCATTCAAGAAAAAGCAACCATTCTGTTGCTAAGAAAGGACACGTGGTTTACAAATAAATGATTTTCTCTTCTTGTTTGCTTAATACTGCTTGGGAGCATTTGCAGCCTCAGGGAGGTGCTTTGGCTTACAGGTGCCCCTTCTGCTCCCACACTGTTTTCATGCAAGGGCCTGTCCTTTGCTTTCAGCAGTGTTACCACTGTTTCCCTGCAGCACAGCTTAGATTAGATTCAGAGCTCATGAGCTTCTGCATCATTCATTTCTCTTGCACTAAATTGACCAACTCTTGAAGCCCTACTTGCTTGGAACCAGCACCAATAAGAAGATGAAATGAAGCAAAACAATTGTATTTATAAAGCATGTCTCTTCTTGTGGCATTTAGGGGAAAGCATGTGCAGTTCTCTTTTACTCTATTTACAAGATATACCCATCTCCTGTTTGTCTTGGAAAAAACTATGACAAGAAAAGCAGCAAAGCTGTACACAGGTAATAACACTTTTGGAGTGGCTGCTGAAGAAAAATAAATGTATGGCTTCCAGCAGAAACAGTTGGTTTTCTGTCTGAGTATTAACCCATTCCCCTCCAAGTACCTATATTTTCTATTCCCAGTCTTATGGTAGAGCATGTCTTCAAGGCACTTCGCTGGAGAAATCTCTTATTTATCAAATTGAGGCCAAACTTGCTGTAGGACTCCTCACTCAGCCATGGTGCTCATCTGCTCTTCACATGGGAAAATAGAAGTGATCCTTGAAGTGAAGACTAGAAGAGTGAGTTATTTGACCTGAATAGTCTTATTTTGAGACTGCTCAGCGTCTGCTTAACCAGCCTATTCTGAGCACATATTATATTATTAGCAGATTAAAAGTCGGGCTCCACAGTGTCATGATTTTAGCAAGCTTGCTGGAAACACATCAGAGATTATAAATGTCTGTACACAGCCATTTTTCTCATAAATAAATAAACAAAAGCAATTTTGGTGCAGTAGACCAAAACCAACCCAATAAAATCATTGCATGAGGTAGCAGGGAGGGGAGAGATAGGCAGAGAGTGTGTTTTGACTCAATTTATTAATGTTATCATTAATAATCTTACAAATCACCTGGTTTTGTGAAGTTCCAGTGACACAGTCCTTCAGACTGTGTTGGTGTTGGTGATTCCTATCAATAGATCAACTATTTGAACAAAGGTTCAAAAATGCAGTAACTCTTTTCTCATTGGAATAAACGTGAAACGTTCTTTTGCATTGGAATTAAGGTCATGGTAGTTTAAGATCCTGGAGCATTTTTACCCACTTTAGAGTATGCAGCCTGAGAGAGATAGAAAATTCTACTTAGGAATAATTGCATTTATTCTGACGTTCTTTTCTTTTCCCATTCTGTACCCCCTGTGGACATTCATGTCCTTCTAGCCCCTGCAAAGTAGCTGCATTTCAACAGATGAAGTGTGTGGAATTTGCAAAACATCCTATGACTTCTTGGGAAGAGGTATAAATACTGGCTCTAATACTGGTGCTAATAAGTTATGTGCATGTTTTTTTAAATCACAATCAGGATAAAAAGATTTTGCTGTGAATTGTAAAATTAGCCAAAGCTGCCTGGCGTGTCGCTGCTGTGCTTTTTCTCTTCCACATGACATACTCTTAACTAAGTCAATCATTTACATGGGCTTTAAATTTAATTTAAATGTAATGAATTTAAATTGGGCTTTGCTCTATTTCAAGGTTGTTGGGTTGCTTTTCTGTAAGTTAACATTCAGCACGAGAGATCCAACTTCTGGGTTTTGGTTTCAGTTGCTCTCCCTCACTCTCAACACTCCTCCCCTGCCTTTTCTGGTTTCCCTTTTTACCACCTTTCCAAATCAAATCCAGCCACACCACCTTTAGCTGACATGGCCCAGGAAAGATGTGGGGCTGGGAGAAAGGGGGCAATGCAGTCACAAGCTGCATATGCAGGGGTGTGAGAATTACTGATTGGAGCTAGCTATAGAAGAGCATCACCAGAAAAGCAAACAGATCCATTTTCTGGAGAAACCACACAATTCTCCCTGCACATTAGTGCCTATCTCAGCAATCATTTTCTTTCTAGATCGGGAGCCTTCTTAATCCTCCACCCCATCGCCCTCCTCCATCAGATCTCCAATACTTCTGAAACAAATCAAATGAAGAATTAACCTTTCAACCATGAAACATTCCTTTGCTATGGTACATGTGTCCCCTCTTAATCACTGTTAAAAACATGAGGCAAAGAGTACACAGCGTTAGTGGCACTCGACTTCTACATTTTCTACAGTTTGCTTGTGTGTTTTGTAAAGATCCATGTGTCCATTTTAACAGGAATCTCTGATTCCCTTTCCCAGGTATCAGGTTGGGGAGATACTGCTTTATAATGGACCCAACCTGGAAGAGGTTCTATAAAGCTCTGGGTTGTCTTCCTATGTGTGACAGGCAGCCACTATCTGTTCACAGGTGATCATGCATCCTTGGGGGTCACTGATGCAGTGTTGCTGGTACATTTACAAAAGCTTTTCTTTACTTGAATTAAAGGGAATGTAAGTAGTCCTTGCTCAGAAGAGTCAGGATAAGCAGTATGGGGAGAGAAGTTCTTGGCAATTGGAGGGCAAGACTAGGGGACTTGCATTTGAAACAGTGGAAGAGGTGGGTTTTGAATAGCTTATGGACTGTGCCTCACAGAGCCTGGTCCCAGCACTCTCTTCCAGAAGTGGAACATGTAAACAATATGGTTTGAGTATTCTGCTTATATCTGTAAAGTCTTGTTTTCCTGGTCATTTCTGCCACATCCCATGTTCCTAACCAAACTTGTTCCCATACCCATCTCTGTTCCTGACAGTGCCATTTGGCTTTATTGATACCTGGCAGGGATCTAAACATTCAGAGACTATTCACAGATTAGAGCTGCTGACTGAACTGTGGCTGCTCTGAGTTGCACCTTTGTTCATTATGTGGTCCTGAACCAGACAAAAGATCTTTTGTGTTCAGTAGCCTGAATCCAGCAATATTTTTCTAATACCAAAGGAGCAAAAAGAAGCCCAAGGGACCAAGATGTATTTAAGCCAGAGTCTACCACACACTGGCAGCGTAAGCTGGAAGGTCCTCCATGCAATGATAGGGAAGGATGTCCCCATTGCACTTCATAGTGCCTTCTTTGTGGGCTTGTTTCTCTCCAGTTCCTTCTCTCCCATATCAATTTCATGTTCTGTTACATTTTCTTTCTCCTAATTGGAGCTGGTATTAATTGATACTGTTCTGTTTGCTCTCATCTGAATGTCATCTTCATCCTGAAACAAGGGCAATAGGCCTGAATGTCTCCCTTTCATCTTCGAATAAGAACTGGGGTGCAACTGCCACAGGACTCGGTATTAGCTCTCTTACAGTGGTTGCAGGCTCACCGTGGGTTAACAGAATGCTGGTTGCAAAGCACAGGAAAAATATAGTGGTTCAATAGTAATGAAGTGACAATTTACTAACATAGCAAAAAATGGAGTGAAAATTATAGCATAGCTGATTCATCATTGTGTTATTCTACTTAAACCAGTAGTGAATCAGAGCCAGCAACTTGGGAGAGGTTGTTAGAGGCTTTATGAAGTTTAGAGCCATTTACCAGGATACACTCAAATTCATTTTGTTTCATTATGGCCATGATAACCTTACATATTTGGAGACAGTGACTTCTTGGGTCTCTGTATTATTTTTGCCTCTTGAAGGACGAATCTGTGGCTGAGATTTCTATGTGCTTCTGCCATGCAAGAGCTACTTTGGAGAAATATTAGTTATAAAAGCGTAACCACAGCATGTTGTAGCATCATGGAGTATGCATGGTAACTTTTAAAAGAAGTTTATCACTCCTATGCACTTGTGAATGCAGCAAACCTTTCTACTCAGTGTTACTCTTGCCATTTAATTAGAAGTACTTAGAGTCTTCTTGATCTAATATTTTTGAGAGTTAGGTAAATAATTTATAGGGTACTCTTCACAAATGGCTACAATGTGAATTCAGAGCTAATCCGCTCCTCTGGAGGTACATACAATTATCAAGCTTATACCAGAGCAAGCTAATTAGGAAGCAATCATCATCAACAACAGCTGTTGTTAGCGCACTGAAGGGCGGAGGCTTCCCTTGCACCATCCACTTTTCCTTTCTCCAGCTATCCATAAGCAAAGCATCTCCAGATCTGCTCCTGTGAAGCCACTCACTCCCAGCTCAGTGTTCCTGCTGCCCAAGCAGGGAGTTAATTTCCCCAGCAAGTTACTGTCATTTCACCAAGGATGGATACACATCTGGGGACTGGTGGAAAGGTGAAGTGTCCAAAGTGTGTTTTCCCCACTGCCCCCAAAAAGATGAGTGCAGACTTATGTTGACAACACTGGGTTTGATGTTTATATCAACTGTAATATTTCTGCTGGGATAAAAGCTATGGTAAATTCACAACAGAAAAGTGGATTATTTCTACAGCAGTACTGTTAAACAGTAGTGGATAAAAACATTGCAGTCAGTCCCCTCACTGACCTCACTTTTGCTTCATTTAACCCTATTATGAGCAGTACTTGGCCCGTTGGATGGGAGTCCATCAACTTGTGCCTCAAATGTATAGTAGCTCTACAACCTGATGCATGCATGAGCTCAGCAGATGCCCTTTTTTCTTGTACTCCGCTCAATGTCACATAATGGGAAGCCAAGCTGGTTGTCCTTTGTTGAAGCTAGTATTACCTGCTTGTTCAGTGTTCTGCCCTGGTGCCTATTGAAGAGCTTTCTACTAGCAGAGTCCTTGTGATGTGCAGATGAGATGGAGAAGTAGGAATTAGCTGTGGAAGATCTGTGGAAAGAGAGAATGAACAAAGGGGTTTTCAAGATCATTGAACTCCAGCTCCCTCATATTCCCCCAGTAAGTGCAAGTGCCTTCCAAAGAGCACTGAAACTTTGCATGGTAAGGAAATGACATGTAGACAACAAGGCTGGAGGCACATGCTTCTGGAAACAGCTTTTATCCTCAGGAATGAGTGACACAGATGTTTTACAAAGGACAGGGTGTCTGCAAATGTTACACTGCTTTTCCATTTGGTTTCTACTTTGTGTGAAGGTCTCATCGGGGCAGGCTTCAGCCATCTCTGACCCTAGAGAAGGCCACAGAAAACCACCCAGAAAGTTTTGGCTATCTCCATCTTCTATTGCTTTTCTCTCACTGACACAAAACACAGGAGAGCTGAGGGGAAGGGAGAAGCTGACTCTCAGTGGAAATGCTTTGAGAGACCTTATGAGAGGTAGTCTGATGGTGTTTGGTCTTTCCCAATGCTTTCCCATGGCTGCCAGCAGAGGACTGCTCTTGGAGGTGGACAGAGATGCCTCTGAAGTTAGTAGGCTTCTGATGACATGGAGAAGCAGCTCAAAAAGCAGTGATGGGGACCAGGGATCTTGGCCTTCTCCTGCCTTCTATGTTCCCTGAAGGAGGTGAAACTTCTGCACAATGGAACAGCTTCTTAATGGAAGTCATATCTATAGAGGAGACAGAGAGGTGTTATGCTGTATTCAGCTTAGTTTGTATACTGCATATAGGGGCCTACTGGTATGGAGACAGCTATACACAGCCACAGGATTGAGAAGTTATTCAGCTCTCCTGCAGAATCATGAGGTGCAAAGGAAGAGCCTGGGCTTGGGGAGAGGAAATATGGATGTCAGAAGAGGAATTCAGGGTTGGGAAAGCCTCTGGCAGCTTTATAGATGAAACCACTGCCAGATGTTAATTGTTTTCTGTGTAGTTTTCAATTGATCTGTAATTTGACTGTAGATTCCAGGCTTTTATAATAAATTGTGTACAAAGCTAGCCACTTAAGGAGATAATAAAGACTCAAAGACAGGCAGAGCCTTAAATTTGGACTTATCCAGGAGTAAGAGATAAGTTAGGGCCTCTTTGGTGGTGCTTTTTCTCTTTTTCTCCTTCCTCCTTTTGTTCTATAGGAGTAGCAGGAAGGAACCAGAGTTTCAGTGATCTGTAGACAGAAGAGAGAAGTGGAAGGTAAAATCCTAGCCATGCTGCAGGCCCATTCCTTTTGGTGGGTGATGTCTTAGCATCCATTTAACCTGACAGATTAAAATTCCCATTTGCTCCGATAGTGCAAGAACCTTTGCACTGGTCAGACTTTCTCCTTCGTTCATTTATGTACATCCACACTCAACTGTGTGTCCATCCGTCTACTTTTTGTCTTCTCTCTGCAACCACTCTTGCCTTCACTTGCCATGGTAGAAGCCTCCTGGATGGTAATAACCTTCAGCCTTTGGTTTTTGTGTGGTCTCTTGCAGTTCATTTCAGGGGTTTAAGACTGTGTATAAATACTTCCATCTCCTTCTTGGAAAACTCCTGGAAAATCAAGTGTCAGTGATGAAAATAAAGAAGGTTGGGTCTTCTGTTCCTTCTGTCCCTCTGATTGGGGCACAGAGATGTGGTCCCAAAGAATAATAATGACAGTGAGTGTATGATCGTGCTTTGCAGTATGCTGTGCTGCTGCATGGGGTACATAGCACATGTTGACCCCAGCAGAATGAAAGGGTTTTCCCTTCAAAAGTATTGTTTTCCTACCAAAATGTTCTGGGAAAATCATTGGCTTCTGCTTACATTCCGCATGATGTTTGGAGTAGTCCCAAGGGGGGGGGGTGTGTGTGTGAGTAGAACTATGTGACATAATAAGTTGTGCAAAATTTACCTAAGAGGATATTGAGCAAGACTCACAACAGAGCTCAGCTCCAGTCCTGGACTCATCACTGGCATGACAGCATGAGGTAGTGGGAACTGGTATTGTTCTGATGGCTTCAGCAAAGCTAAACTGATTTGCATCACCCGATTGCACAGCCCTTTCCCATCAGCTTTGTGAAGGCTGACAATGCGATAATATAATCTGCAAAATGCTGAGAACAGCCACTGTGCTGTTGGACAGTTCAAAGAGCTCTGCAGGAGGCAGGAGCCCCTTCCATCCTGAGGTGGTGGAAAGAAAGAGCATCTGCTTCTTCTCATCCTTGCCATACAGGGGTAAATCAATGCAGCAAGCAGCTGAGAATGGCCCATTTCTGCCCCTGCTATCCTATGATACTGTGAGTGTACTCTTCTTCCCAGTGCTGTACCTACTTCTGTTGCTTCTTTCATTCCTAGACATCTCTATATATTGCTTACAGCTGCTTCTGGGTCTGTTTGCTGCTATGGTAGTCAGTGCATCTTGGTTATACTTGGCGTTCCTGCTTCAAAAGAGTGTCTAGGCTAGGTGACCACCTTATTTCATTATATAGTTCTGGTTAGGGGCTGCTTTTGTGTAACCCCTGTGTTTCAAGTTTGTGCTGCTGTATGGCAATGTACGTTTCAGAGAGGCTGTGTGTTGGAGTACAAACATTTGTGTGTTGGAGTACAAACATTTGTGTGTCTATGTCTGCCACTGATCCTGCTTCATTCCTGTTTGACAAAGTGCATGGCTAAATTTGTACTTTTTCATAGTATGTGAAGGGATTTCTTGTGATTTGCAGTTGTGTTAAGGGAGGTCACTGGGTGTTCCATCTGTCTGGCTATAGTTTGCATTGTTGGGTTCTCCATCTGTGAATGGGCCCATACTAAATATTCAATTGTGTTTTCCAAACCATGTAAGAAGTGTGTGTATGCGTTTGTTGCCTCAAATCGTACTCCTATGCAATAGGCTCTGAAGATTTTACTGTCTTTCACACTCTGCCATCTCAGTGCTCTGTGTGTGTGTGTGTATGTGCGTGGCTTTCCTGCCCTATGAATGTAGCACCCTCTCAAAACAACATGACAGCCAACTGTTGGCTCCTAATGTGGTGTGGACTACCTGTCACATGGGATTAGCTTTTCTGATGTAGGTTACTATGACAAGCTCCTCTTTTGGGTGTGCAGATTTGAAGCTGAATGCATGTAGAGCACATCATGCAGGGTGACAGACACTCCTTTTTGTGTGTACCTGGAGTCGTGCCTCTTACCCTGTGATGCTGAGGATGAAATCCTAAGTGAGTACTGGATAAGCATCCCTTCAGTTGCTTTAAAAGTCACAACACCAGGCTTCCTATACCACCATCAGCTTCCCTGCTGAAGAGACAGCTGAGAAAAGTGAGTGTCAGAAGCAGTATTTAATGCCTGAAGGCACTGGTGGAGCTTGGTGTAGGGGCAGTGCTCAAGGCTAGGAGATCTGGGGGGCTACAGAGCCAAGGAGGGCACTGGGAGAGCCAGCAGGAACTAGGGCAAGAGGGGGATGCAGGGGAATACAGACAAAGCTCCTGTGGGGAAATGCCCTTTTAATTTATTCTAGTCTTTATGGAGCAGTAAATTCTCCTATCCCATAGTTAACTTAGGACATCTTGCTGACAGATAAAGCAGTGAGACTAGGTAAGGCCTCTGAGCACCAGTGTGTCTGGAGATAAACCCTCTCCCTTTCCCCTTTTCCCTTCCTTTGCTGGCCTGCCACAGAGTGACCTGTCTGCGATCCAGGAAATGGGCCATTTTATGATCTAAGATAACCATTTCTGTAAAGGCTGAAAGGCTCACAACCTGCTAGCATTTAAAGATCTGTTGGCTTTTCCCCTTTTGAACTACAGCACTGGTCTTCGCCATTTGGCAGTAATTCACTGTATCCTTGGGTTTTTCTCATTATGTGGTCCTCAGAAGCGGAAGGCAAGTGAGAAAGGATTGCTCTGTTTTTCCTGCAGACACAGTGGAGGTAGGCAGCAAGTTGCAGTTAAGGAATCTGTTTTACCTCTGGTTTTTCTCCCTCCGTTGCTCTCTCCTGCTTCAGGGTGCCTTGAACTTCTCAACAAGTTAACCCAGGTGAGGCCCTGTGTCTTCCAACAGCAGCCATAGAGGAGGCAGCCCTGCCTGCCCGGGGTGGGTTATTAACCCAATGTGTGGTTTTACTTATTTCTGCCTCTGGTGAAAGTATCTGAGAGAAAAATCAGCTCTCAAGAGCATCTTGCCCCCGCTTTGGAATGTCTCATCAACTGGAGAGGAGCGTGAAGTATGTCCAGTTCAGCTAAGTCTTGTGATGGCACTTTCATTCCTGCAAATGAGACAAGTAGCCATGAAGTACCTGGTTGAGGAGTTTGAGAGATGAGTGTCCTTTCCTGTGGCAGAGATGCCTCTTACTCTTTAATCAGCTCCTCTTCCAGAGAAACTGTGCAGTCCATGCTGTCATTGGGCAAGTTGCCCTTCCCCAGAACCTGCTCCGCACCCTGTTTTAATTAAACAGCCTAATCTTTAAGTGACTCTGTGCTGTGATGGCTGCTAGAGGACCTGCAGTGTCCGGACAAGCATAATTACTCACTTCAGGGATGCTGTGCTCAACCATGCAAATAAGGATGCCTTTATCCCCCTTATTTTCAGGTTCCAGCACCTTTTCTCCTGTGGTGTCAGGTCCAACCTCCTGCAAGTGGGACTTACCCTCAGGCTCTTGTACCTGCCTGTCATTTAACCTGCTTCCTGCCTGCAGTCCTTTGTGTCACACTGATGACTCCTTTCCCCCCTGCCTGCAGCAGCACCAGGATCTCCAGTGAGAGCCCACAGGTTTCAAGTTATTCCTTTAATTCAGTGGGAGTTTGGAGCCCCAGAGGGTCTGTCTTTGTCACAATGATGCACCATTGCAGATGCTAACCAGTGGAAGGTTAGCAGCCCCACAGCTTGAGGTGCTGAGTCCTTCTTGGGGCAGAAAGCAGAAGAAGGGACTGTACTAGGGTTTAGCTCTCTGCTCACCGTTATCTGGGGAGTGTCACAAGTTCCACTTGAATGGGTTGAACTCCTGAGCATATGTCTGTATAAACGTTAGTTTATTATGCACTACAGCTCAAGGGCATTTCAAGGACTCATTCTAAACTGAGAGAAAGAGAAAGGCTTTACAGGCAGGAGGAAGAAAAGCTGCCATCGTACTATTGCTTGAGATTGTCTGATCCTTGCTGGATGTACTGCTTCCTCTCCAGACAAACTGTGATGTGCAGGGGAGAAGGAAAACTCTGTCTCTTTAATCAGGAGAGTTGGAAAGGCATAAATAAATAAATAAATAAGACTGTTCCCTTACTATTATAGACTGAATTTCTATGAAAGGAAAAATGAAAGGGAGTGAATGAGAAAATCGTGCAGTCTGTCCTGTGCAGCGAGAACCTGCCATCACATCCAGGCTTCTAGGCGATGGGTTTGCACATGAAATGGCCTTATTTACTCTCCCACGCTTTGCTAAAGTGCTTTGGTTGTGCAGAGTTGAGGCGGTTTTTAAGAAGAGTTTGCTTCTCCCGAGCGCTCTGTAGATGGCATCCATGTGCCCTTTTCCAGGAATTGGATGGGAGACGAGGCAGTGGAGTTCCATTGCCATCTGCTGGCAAAGGGGAAGGTTGCCTGTTGGTGGGGTTTAGGTTTGTCTCTCTTTTTTTCCCCAGTTTAAAAGCTGCTGAGATACCATGAACAAGTCCGTCTCGGGTGTCTGCTGATGCGATTTTACGTGATGTCGGGTTTATAATTTGATGGCTTGTTTGTACATAGTGGCCTCATTGCCCTGCATTTTCAAGCTGGGTTAAGGAGGCAGCCCCTGGCCTGGCAGGAGCATAGTTGTTCCCATTCCATGGGATACTAAAGGTCTTTCTCAGAGATTCTATGGGTACCACTATGTCCAGGTGGGACAGAAGATGTAGCCCCACAATGCTTTGGGAAAATGATCTTTGCAGCCTCATTTGCAACCACAGGGACTATATTCCTCTCTGCACAGTGCAGCTGGTGTTACGTGTACTACAAAGACCTCTCTGAAATGCTCACACACGTCCCTGTCCTTAGAGAACTGAGCAGGCCACATCCTCTACGATCCCTGTGCATTCACAATGTTGGATTAAAGGTTTTCTCTAGCCAGCTGCAGAGTTGCCTTTGCCCTTGCAGAAGAGGAGCACACTGGTGCTCACGCTGCTGTCTCTGCATTGGTCCTAGAAGCGTGGTGAACTTTCCTCACTCACCAGTTGCCAAGGGTGAGAAAGGATCAGTCCTGGCTCTTTTAACCCCAGAAAAATGAATGTACAGTTGATATCCTTTTTCACAATCTCCTGACAGTCTTTATCTTTGAAGGGAAAATGCAGGTAAGGGCAGCGTGCAGCATGGCACAGCAACTCTTCTGCACAGCCAAGAGTAAAACTGAGTCATCTTTGATCTGTTACTCAGATCCAGCTGTTAGTGAAAGCTGAGGGCACCAGGATCTCCATCTCCTTTCTTATAAACTCTTCACACTGACCATGGATCATTACACTGGAGGCAGGTATTGACCAAACAAGCAGGGTCCATGAGGCACATAGAGGTGCACACTGACTATTCTTTCAGAGCTTCAGAAATGGTCATGGTGGGAGGGAGAGGTGAAGTGATGAAGGGGAAGGATTGTTTGCTTTCATGGAAAATGGTCTTTGTCCAGACCACTAGTGTAAATTTGCTGAAACATTCTCAGATCCAGAGGGAATTTCTGGTGTAGGGAAGACAAGGAAACAACAGACTTAATGGCGTTCTGGAAACAAAAAGCATCATCTGTGCCTCTGGTTATTCTCTCATCTTTTTCACACTGTTCTTCACACTTATTTTCTTATAAACTTTGCTTTATTTCACAACAGCCTCAAAACACATCCCCAAAACTCCATCTTTCCCTGATACGGGATTCTTGGTTTCTGGCTATTCCTTATCACCAGCCATCCAGCACTATGGAAAACCACTAGAACCTAGTTCTGGGTACTTTTTCTCCCATTGAAAACCATCCCTGCCTTCACAAGGCAGTGGGTAGAGAGCAACCCAGCTGTACAACATATGGCAACCCTCTCAAGTTATAGAGCAACCTGGGACAAAAAACTGCGAGAGGCAGTTTGGTAGAGGAGGACATGGAGGAGGAGTCAGAAGCATCAGGAAACACACACACTCAGCTGAGTAGAGCAGGACAGAGCAGCATTTGTGTATTATGGCATCTGGAGCTGGTGAGTCACAACTGCAAGCACGCAGGATCCGTAGGTAAGAGTTTTCCAAAGGAGACAGTGGCTTCTTTGTGAGGAACTCTCTCCCCTGAAGATAGAGAAAGACTGAACCACATTTTTAATAGCTTCTGGCACTAGGGGACTCTTCCTCTTCTGTTATTTCTATCCTTGGCTCACACCATCATTAATTTATGAACAAATGCAGCACATTCACCATTATCCCCTGTGCTACCTACATGCTTTCAGGCAGAGAATTGCTAAGCAGAGAAGCTCTGCTGTAAGCACTGGCAATGAGGGATGAAGAGCAAAGATGTGGAAGCTTCTAGCAGAAAACAGGAGAAGGAAGATAAAAACTGGATGGGGCAGAACAGGTTGGTAGAGCAAGGGAATGGAAGTCTTTTGGTCTCTATGTCTTTGTCCCGTTTTGCATTTGATTGTGAATGTAGTAGTTTCATAGTCACCAAGAGCTGAATTTTCTTTGCCCAGTACAGAAGATAGAACTCATGCACTTTCAGTCTTGACAGCTTCACATCACAATGTAGGAAGCTGCAGAACACTTCCCAAAATCTGTTTGTTCTGTAAAGCCCTTTAAAGGTCCTCTTGAATAGAAGTAGCAGTAGCAGCATTTGAAACCGTATCTGTTCTCTGTGCTGCAGCCAACAGAGAGCAGCATAGTTACACGCATGCACTGTCTAAGTTCCAGTCCAGTGCACAGTGCTTCCAGTGACTGCTTATCCACCTGCTACCAGCTTCCTCTGCCATGGTTTTGGCTTTGGGTGCCAGAGTGAGCCCCAAGTGCTATACCCACCAACCCCTCTGTGCCAGAGTGACACATGGCCCCAGGCATGGGCATCAATGAAAGAGGAATCCTGCATAGACAGCCAGCTCTCTATTTGCTCTGGGAAGCTCAGCTGCAAGCAGGAGATTTGACTGCTTCAGGATCAGTAAAGTGAAGCAGGGGAGAAATTTTTCTGCTCCTGGTGCTGGGTATATCGCTCATCCAGCAGGTTTATCTCAATAGTGACTCAGTGTTGTAGCCACTGGGAATACTGGTGTCTGCATTCTGAATAGACCTGTCTGATCATCCAAAAGACTTTTCTTCTGCTGGCAGAAAGCTGTACAAACAACACAGGGATAGGTAGGATTAGCTGAGCCTGCCTTCAATGTGAAGCAGGATTTTCAAGGCCCATAACACCTGAATGTAAACACAAGAAGAGGATTGGTCCTACAGGATGGGTTGATGGGCTGGAAAAACAGGCCCTGCATTGGGACAGCATCTGCACGTTTCCTCCTGGGGGGTAGGGTGATGTGCCCATGATGGGGAAATACTGTGTTATTGCAGGTGCTTTATGGGGCAGTGTATTTTGAGTATTCTCAATCTGCAGAAGAGAAAGCTGCTTGTAGACCTCATAGCAGCCTTTCAGTATCTGAAGGGGGCTTACAAGGGACTCTTCAGCAGGGACCACAGGAATAGGACGAGGGGTAATAGGTTCAAACATAAACAGGGGAAGTTCAGGTTAGATATAAAGAAATTCTCTACTGTGAGGGTGGTGAGACACTGGAATGGGGTCCCAGTGAAGCTGTGAATGCTTCATCCCTGCCAGTGTTCAAGGCCAGGTTGGACAGAGCCTTGGGCAACATGGTCTATTGAAAGGCATTCCTGCCTCTGGCAAGAGGGGGCTGGAACTGGATGAGCTTTAAGGTCCTTTCTAACCCAAACTATTCTATGATTCTGTGGTCATACTGACAGGAGATTTTGAGAGGCTGAGTATCAACAACTTCAGCATCTTGCCAGAAGTGGGAAGAGAGCTCAGGAGCTTTCTGTCATGGTGGTAATGTTGGTCCACCAGGTACCGCAGTATCAGCAGATCACTGTCACCAATGCCAAGTCAGGCTCTCTGTAAGACTTGGGCTGGAAACAGTGATAATAAGCTTCAAAGCTTGCTTGTTGATTTGTTTCAAACAAACTTGGCAGGAGACTCTCAAAATGTTTACCATCTCTTGTATTAGGGAGCTAAGCTAGGTACAGTGAGACTTGAGCTCATTGCTATGCTCTGCTATATATTTCCATCTGATACAGAGAAGTCTGTCTGGGCTTCTAGCATATTTGTAAAATGGGGGTGGCAGCACTGGCCTAGTCCTCAAGAGTGTTGTGTGGATGAAGAGGTGGGAGGAATGATGCTTGCAGACTAGGGTGATGGGAAGGTGAGGAAGCATGATATAAGGGAATGCTGGGCAGAGGGCAGTGCACTCTTTCTCAACCTTTGTGGGAAATATGGTGAGATCTCCTGGCTCATGACCTGTTAGATGATGCGTGGGAATTGCCATAGCAAGCTTTGGTTTTAAAGGAAAACAAGGAAAGGCTATAGGGGCTGTGACACTGCAGATCCATGCCATATCTCATCTGCTGGTGGCTAAAGCCATGCTGGTGCCTTCTCCCTATATGAAGAGGTTTGAATGAGCAGGATCCGTTTCCAGACCAACAAATTCTTTCTCTGCAACTGCAGGCACAGCACTGACACGGAAGAGGCTGTCTCTCTGCTAACACACACACATGCACAAGCCACAGAGAATTAACCATATGGATTCACTTGATAGAAATGAAGAGTACAAAGCCATCTGCTCTCCTGTCCTGGGCTCATGAACTTGACTTCTTGCCTACCAGTATAAATTGAATCTCACAGAGTGCAGGCAATGCACGCACATACCCAGTTTAGAAATAGCTGGACCTGATGGGGGCTAGAGGACTGGAAAAAACTCCGTCACTTGAGATTCCTGTGGCCAGACGTTCCTAGCATGTGCTGCCGTAACCCTTCCACTGTGAGACAAATGCCAGCTAAATAGCTATTAGTTGTGCAAGACATCAGCTGTAAAAGAGCTGCCTTATGGCCACACCTGCCTGAAGCCCTTCTTTAACAGCAGAGGGAGTGCTCACATCACTCTTGGGTAGGGATATGGATGCTTCTCTTGCCAAGCCAGGTACAAGGAGAGGGAGCAGCTATAGAGATGAGTTAGATACTCCTGGAAAAAAGTAGCCCAGTCCTTGGTAAATCCCTGAGATACTCCTGTATTAGACTGAGCTGATAGAAGAATGACATTGTCGTGGCAAGCAAAGGGACCACCCCCTGAATGAAAATAAGAGAGATGTTTGCATAGTTGGCATAGAGAGGAAGACACCCAGGACAAAAGATAACTGTTTAGGGCAGCATTGTATAGGGAGTAAATAGAGCTTAGGAGTCGAGATCCTTCCTTCAGCACTGACTTTGGATGTTTCATTTGGCCCTGATTCTGTTCTCCCCCTTTCAGGTTTGCTTTGTGTGATTATCTCAAGAAAGAAGTGGCATGGCTGGAACTGTTGCAGAAAACATGACAGTTAATTCAGCATTGCAAACTAATGTTCAGTTTGTATTATTAGTGTATAATTGTTTAGTTAGGTGTTGCCAGCATTCATGTTTTGTTGTGAGGCTTGTAATAGTCACTGTGTTTCTGAAAGCCTTGCTGTTGGAGTCAAGATACCTTTTTGTTTCATTGAAGCATCATGTTTCTGGCCCTTGTGCTTTTGATGAAGAAAATGGACCTCAAAGATTTAAAAGCAAGGAGACTAATGAAAAGAACCCAACATTCATTACTTGGAAAACCCCAAAACCTTGTGAATTTTAGCTTTGAGGGCCTGACTTCTTTTTTGTACTGCAGTATTGGCAATAGGGCACTGAGAAAACACATTGTGAACTGTGGTCGTTTCCTAGGAAGTTAAATGCTCTGGGAGTTGCTTTCATCCATTCAAGAATATGCAAACTTCCCACATGCCTCTTGTATTCAAGAAGAATAGTTGTATAGTTTCAACTCGCTGCTAACAAGTCAGTTGAAAATGAAAGATAATTTGTAAAGAGAAAAAAGCCCCAACACTATAAGAATCCCCAATCAAAACAGTTCCATCAAGCCTCTGCTCAGCAAAAGCTTTAAAGCAGAATCTCACTTTTATGTAAAGAAGTCATCCTGCTGACTTTAATAGATTGTGTTGTGTAGATGCTCAAATGACTCTGAAGGGAAAATAGGCTGGAGGAAAGGAACCTGGGAAGTGTTAGTGGACAGTTCATGAATTGGAGGAGATAGAATTAAGCTAATAAATGATTCATTCAGAATTGTTTACCCAGCTTTAGCCAGCATCAGGAGGGAAAGAATGCAAATGGGGCTGATTATCCAGATTCACTTTGTGTTACTGAGTTGTTCTTGGCTCAAGAACCCTTCCTACAAAGGGAAGGGTTGAACACTCCATCATTTGAGAACGTTTATCATGGAATTGGACAAAAGGCTGAGAACAGACTGCAGGAAATCCTCATGGCAGAGCAGAGGGTTGGATTACCCAGGTGCTCTTCCTTTCTTATCTGCTATGATGCTTTTAGTGCTGGTAACCATGCAGATTACTAGCAGAATTGCCTGAATGAAATTGCACCGAGGGAACTCTCCCATAAGAGTTCCCATAACACAATAAGGGTTGCTAAGAAAGGTACGGCGAAACACTTGTCAAATAGCTGCTATCTCTTTCTTGCAGAAAAAAATAGCTGAGCTAAACTAAAAATACCTGGGTCATTCCCTGAAATATCTTTACCCAGCTCTGCCTCAAATGAGGATTTTGAAGCTGGATCCACCCACCAATTCTAGTGACAAGCAGCAGGAAGCCCAAGGCAAACCCCACACTGATGGCATTGCTCAAGACAGCTGTATTTGCTGTTCCTCAGTGCCACTTAACAAGCAATCCGTGTCAGGTAGTATGGAGACACAGCAGAGCAGAAGACAGGCCTGGCTGGTTTGTAAGGCATAGCAAACAAGGACTGCTTATCACATAGAGGACAGTGTAATCTCTCAGTGGGCGAGATACCTTTAGTTAGGTAGCCTCCCTTGAGAACTGGTTCATCTTGACAGTGATCTAGGACAAAGTCTAATATGAGTCAAAATTAAGAGTTGAGAATATACAGCAACACTTAATTTCTTCAGGATGCATAAGGGGAGAGGAGGAAAACTCCCACTTCTGTTTGAAGTGATAATGAAGTTATTTTCAGAAGCTGTTATGACATACTGGAGTAGAGGGCCTGGGGGGACATGAACTCTGCATCACTGGGAGTACAGAAAGATAGATTGGACAGATGACTTTCAGGAATGATTTTAATGTAGGTGATGCTTTTGGGGATAGGTGTTAGCTGGGCAATTCAGCAGGGGTCTTGCAGCTTTAATTCATATAATTCTAGTAGTGTAATTTGTGGGGTAGGGCTGTGTAATACCCAGAGTGCCATTGCCTCTCTTGTGACTGCAAGTGGTCATGAACTCTGCTTTTTAGGTGGCTCTTCTCAGCATCCCTTTGGGGCATGGGGACTAATGATGTTGTAGGAGGAATGACAGCCACTCACTCATGAGCTCTGCTGCCTTCAGCACCTTCAGTTGTCTTTGGAGATCTCCCATCCAAGAATGTGAATTAATGCTTCCCTAGAACAGCGCGCGAGAGAGAGAAGGAGATTTATGGTGGTTTGCAAGCCTGAGAGAGACACCATGACTAACAAGCTAATTAGCCCCTCAAAAGCTGGTAGACAAATGGAGGGGAAAAGAGCCTCCATCTAACCTGCAGCATTACATTTGACACACCGTGCGTGAGAAGGCAGCTTGTCTGCAGGGGCCAGCAGAGTTTGACAGGAGAGCAGCTTGCCATGCATTTGCTTCCCTCTGACGCACAGTGAGTTTCCTACAGCAGCACAGAGGACCCTGCACCTCACACTGGCTACTGCAATCATTCACAGGGCTTCCTTTCAAGATATATCTGAGGTGCAGGTATAGGGAATGTTTGGTGCTGGAGCCAGAGTGAAGCTGGTGGAGAAGGAGAGCCAAAGAATGCTTTGTGCCCTACATTCCCTGAGGCTCCTGTGGTGCAGGTTTTACAGAGAGAGCAGCCCACCCCACCTCCATCTGTGTGAAATAGATGGAACATAAGAAATGTTTTAAATAATTGAATAATGAAATGAATATATTAATGCTCAGAGAGCAGGAGAGGGCTGCTGGGCTGGACTTATTCAGCCAAACAGCCCCTGACAAGCCAGGAAAGAAGTAGGGTCAGCATTTATTCCTCCAGGGGGGATTGAAGGCAGGGTACTGTGTTCAGTGACACTCCATAAAGCTTTCGTTCCTTTTATTTCTTTGTTCAGTGACTCTACATGCTTTTCTTTCTTCAGGTGGTCTCCTCTGCCTCACTGCCATACTTTGCTGTCTCTAGGTCTTCTTTCTCTGTTTTTTCTCTCCCATCATCATTCCCTTTTGCGTTCTCATCTTCTCATGGCTTTATGCTGTTTAATCCTCCAAAATGCAGGCAGCCCTCTCAGAGAGCACATATCCATCTCTAAGACATATGCCCACCCTAATTCTGTAGCCAGTTTATTTCTTAGGAGCATTTAATTACAGGTGAGATTCATCTACTCTCTGGATACTCCACCCCTCATTCAGGAGACAAGATAAGTGTCTAACACCAAGCACGGTACCTTTCTAGCAACACTTGGATGGCTGACAGCTGAGGTTGGCAGTCTGAGCCATCAATTTGCTTGTGCAGAAACACCAGTGCAGAAGGGAGCTGGGTTTGGTAAGTCAGGCAGTAAATGGCACAGGAGTTGGTATTAAGAACGGTTTAATTAGAATTCTAGTGAAAAATACGGAGCAATGGAGGTGGCTGCAAACAGCTGCAGCACATTGTTTGAGATACCCAGCTCTGCCAGTGCCCCCTCCTGCCTTGCAGACCCCCTGTCCTCAGCCTTGGGCTCTCAACACCATCTCTGCAGTGCACTTGCAGCTTCCCTGCAGCTCCCTACCCTCTCCCTCCTACTTAAGGACTTAATTCAGCTCTGTGGAGGCTGCCAATGTTTCTGATGCATGCAGTGGTTTGTCAAAACCATCATTCCATTCCAGAATATTACAGGAAAACCTGCCGATTCCCATCATGTATAACCTGAGTTGTATTCCAGATCCTGAATCCAGAGTACTTAAAGAATCACTCAGCCATCTCTTGTTTGTAAGTGTAAATTAGGTTATTCAAGCTTTGCCCAGCTTGAACAGTTCTCTTCCCAGATCTTCCCATTGGAATTATGTGGGGAGCAGGACCTTCAAAGATATGGTAGTCCTGACTCTTGTAGTCAGTAGGGTCCTGTTATCTAAGCTAACCAGAGAAGTGATGCTGTTGCTGTGTTTTACTGACTCTTGTGCACATCTGGGAGCTTTCTGTTGCAAGAGAGGTTAAAATGTACAGAGCATATATTAGGGTAGGAATGGGTTCAGAAACATGCGAGAAGAGAGCAATGAGATGGGAGGAGCTAGTTCTAGTTCTCTAGAGGGGCTTGTGGATATGTTGGAAACTTGATTTTCCTTCTAATAGCATGAGAAGATTCTTCAAGTCTATATCCCCCTATGGGGTACAACCTATGGGGTAGGGCATATGAAACCTATGTAAAATACACAAACGGTGCTTATGTAAAAAGTACCTATGGAAGAGGAGCCTGTGGTACAGATCATAGCAGCAGCTGGTGAGGAGAGGAGATGCTGGCAGAGAGAGATAGATGGTTTCTGGGTGCAGCATGCAGGGAGGGGTGAGGAAGAGGAAAGCGTAGGGAGTTTAAAAGTGGCAGCTCTCTCCTTCATCTGGGAAGTTATTTCTTATGCAGAGTGAATACAACCCTCCAATGCGTCTTTCAGTTACTGACACCCAGGAAATGTTTTATGGATGAGGCTCCATCACCTGTTGGCATGAAGAGGAGAAGGCAGAGCCACCGGTGATGGATGATCACTTGGAAACTGCACTGTGTCCTCTGCACCCTACGCCTCTCTCTCTGTGCCTCTTTATTATGCATCATTGCAGTAGCATCCACCTGCGGCTGCCAGGAAACTCCTGGTTCCCAGCTTCTCTCCCTCTTAGCTTCCAAGGTGTTCTGACATACTTCCCCTTCTCTGAACTGCTCTTCTAAGTCAGAGATGTTGTCACCTAAATGGATGAACTGCTGGTACTTCTGTAGGTGACATAAAATTCTTCACTGGATGCATCGTATAGAACATCCTGCATGTTAACACTTGTTTACTCAGTGAGCATCCTGCTATAAATCAGATGGGTTTGTGGTACGGGGAAGAAGAAGCAGGGGTTTGCAGTTTTCATTTTGGGTTGTGGTGTGCATGTGCTGCCAATTTGAAACCTTTGTGTGCAGTATTTTTGTTGTGGTTGGTTTGTAGCTGTTTATTTGCTTGTTTTCCAAATGCACTCTTTCTCTGCATCTCTGTTTTGCTAATGCTAAGAGAAATAGCAGAAAATGGCCACAGTGGGTACTGAAAGCCTTGACCCCTGAAACAGGTTATGGTCAGAGCAAAAGTAGGAAGACACACAGAATTTCAGAGGTGGCTGGCCAGTCTCCATGGCAGTACTCATTTGTTGAGCAGCCCCTGAGTGCAAGCACTTGCCAGAATCCTATTAATAAAGCAATTTTCCAGATACATTTGGAAAACATAGGTAGAGAGTCTAGGTACTGGCCACTGTTTTAGTGTGTGTGTCCTTGGGTGGTGCAGTCTCAGTTAAACCTTCCCATTCAATCCCTAGCCATCAGGTTCTCCCTTCTGTGACTGCCAAGCCCAGTTTGCAGAAGCAGGTCTGTGCCTGTGAGCTGCATTATTGCCATGCCAACCCTTCCTTTCTTCCCGAATTCCCAAGTCCCATCTTTGTTTCTGCTTCCTGCAGGAGCTCTTGTGCTAATTCTACATTAATCAGTAGGCAGTTCGCTTTGGTGCGTCACGTAGTCTAATCTAGTTGGTACCCAAGCTTTTTCCCATCTTTTCTGCTTCTCTGTAAACAAGAGTTTGTTTGTATATGGGAGTCCCAAAAAAAGCACAGTAGTGGTGCTGCATTGCATACAGAGAGCAAAACCTCAGGGCTGTTTCAAGCACACAATTCTGGCTCCTGCTGTGGTGACAGTGATGGCATAGCCTGGTGCCTCCAAACTTTGTCACCAGCTTCCTAACGGCTTCCTTCCCAAGGTGCAAGTCAGAATAGGCCAAATGATGGTGAGGGACCCAGGACTAAGCTGTGCCTGCACTGCATCTAAAAGTAGGCAGCTTGACAGTACTGGGTTGAAACTGTCCTAATGCCTGCCCCAAGTGCCATCCATTACAAACACATAGAAACATAGGATGGTTTGGTTTGGAAAGGACCTTAAGATCATCCAGTTCCAACCCCCTGCCATGGGCAGGGATGCACACATACAGTGCACATCCAGCAGTGCAAGATGAATGAGCATCCCTGTGGCACTGCCCCACCCCGAACTCCAGATGTGTCCTGATTGCCAGTGAACTGGGGATACAGGCTAATAATGGATCCTCCGGAGCGACTTCTCTCCCCTGTGTAGCTTTTTTTTCCCTCCTCCCTCTTCCTTCGCCTGAGTGTTTAGCTCTGAAAAGAATAATTTATCAAATCATTTTTATTCAACTTCGGAGGAGGAAGAAAAAGGATGGTGGGGAAAAAAGGGCCCTTTGCTGTTTTAATTGCTTTGCGGCGTACTTGTGAGAGTGGAGCTGGGCTTATCAAAGCCGGCGCAGCTGAGTCCCTGCCGCTCGCTAATGAGAGCTGCCGCGTGACCAGCCACGCTCCTCTGATGGACCAGATACGGCCTCAAACCAGGCAGGGACTCAAACACTTAGCAAGTTAATTTAAATGGGGAGCTATAAAGTTTAAGCAAGGAGGCTGAAGGAGGTTGTTCTACAAGGAGTTTGGAATCAAATGAAGGGGTTTATTTATCTAAACCCAAAAAGGCAAAATGAGACATGCAGTCTAGGATGTTGTTTGGCTTGGGATGTTTTTTTCTCTGACGATTCATTTCAGAGTCAGGTGTCAGGGTCTAGGCAGAAGGCAGTTGTTTTCTACCTTGACTGAATGAAACTCAAGGAACCGGCTGAATTCCTGGCACTCATTCATTTCTCTTTGGGCCTGAGGGTCTCTTTTAAGAGGTAGGTGCTGCATTGACTCCATAGGGGTGCTGTGGAGAGCGGTGAGATCTGGTTGCAGGGTTGTAAGCATTGTGGCTCACGCTTTTGCGCTCATACCTTTAGGGAGAACTACCAGGGATTCCAGGAGCTGTGTGAACTGCCTGGTTTGGCATCGTTTAGTTGGTGCTCCCCTGCCATGGAGTGCCCGTGGCAGCTCTGCAGCACCACACAGCACCAAGTGGCTGTGCCTTCTGGGTTCTCGCCTCTCGGTACAATTTGCTTTCATTTCCACTTGGTTTAGACCCATTGTAATTCAAGTTCTGAAACACAGTCATTTATACCTTGGGTTAGTCTTGGGTTATATCACAACTAGCATCCTGACCTCCAACATCTCCAGTTATTTAGGGTAAGAATCCCCTCACAGCTTTGCTTTTGCATTTCAGTTGTGTTTCAGTGCACAAGACACTTTGCAAGTGATCCAGGCTGTACCAAAATGCCACTTTCAACACAGGTACTACATCTCGAGCAACCTGAACTAACATCAGTTAGCCCTTTTTTTGAGGCAGATGTTGGACAAGATGATGTCCTCGGGTCCTTTGTGATTTTATGAATCTATGGTTCTGTGATCCTGTGGGTCTGGGGAAGAGTCTAGCATAGCCCTGAATGAACTGTATCCTAGGCTGGTACCCGTCAATGAAGGTGACTTGCCCCCAGCAGAGGGTTTGGCTCAGGGACAGAAACACAGGGAAGAGAGGGTGTGAAGGAGGAGACTAATATCTCATACTTAAGTTATTTTTCAATAACATTGTTCATATCCCTTCTGGCTGTCATCACACTTAAGTTTCCCATTTTTAATTAAAATCCCCACAGCTGCAATATCTGTAATACTGTAAAAGCGAGGACTGAATTCTACCTGACTGCTTGTCAGCTTCTTCACATGCAGAAACAATGTCAGCTCTCTAAAATACCAAATGTGAATAAAATATGTTGGGTTTTTCTTTTTCATTTTTTTAAATCTCAACTTAAAAAAAAATAGTTTCATAAAAAGCTCTCTTGAAAGCAATGATGGGACAATCTATTACTAAATGAAACAAATCAATATTAATGCAATCTGATGGCTGAGATTTGCTTGAGTAGTATTTTATATTCATGTGTATGCTGTTAGCTCTGCCTTATTTTATATGTGCAACATGGGTGAGTTAAGGTTGCTGTGGGAACCATCATTTCTTAAATTCCCTGACTTTTACACAGGTAGAGTCAACCTCAAGCTACCTTGCATTAGCATGTCATTTCCTTGATTGAAGAAAGAGTGTTGGAGTGTTTTATTGTCTGTGTTCCTGCATTCAATTGCGTGTTCAACCCAAATGAGTTCAATTACCAGCCCCACGCTAAAGAACTGGAGCAGCAAAACTGCCTTCAGAAAAGAGCAGCAGCTCTGAATGCCATTAGCCTACAAACTTGAAGGCTTTTGGCATCCTTTGCTGCACTCCAGGTGCTTCTGCATGCCCTGTGACAGTGGCATACACACATGCAACCTGTCATGCAGCAGGGAACCAATGGTCAGAAAGAGATAGTCTGGATTTAGTACCTTAGGCAAGTGATTTTCCCTTGTGTGTGATGTGACCCTTCCAGATGCACAGGAAGGCTGAAATGACCAAGCTGTATGTAGGGCAATACCACAAATTCTCCAGGTTCTTCAACCCCACTTCTCCTTCTTGACATGTTCTGGTGTTCTCTGCATATCATCAAATGAATGGGATGCTGGTTTGAGATTTCACTATGCTCTTTACAGTTTAAATATGTCTTCCTTCTACTGTGCCTATTCCTGAGTGTCAGATAGACAGGTAATTCCCACCTCCCATGAGGGAAATTACCTCTTACTAATTACCTGCACTTACAACACAAATGCCTACAGCCATGTTGACTAAAGGCTCTCTATAGTCAATGGAGAGATAGCCACAGTTAGGAAGCAGCTTATCTGATGTTTTCACCAGATGTCTACAAATAGGATGGGATGATTCAGGCTTTGGAAGTCCGTACTGACCTCTTGGAGTATGATCTAAAGTCAGGAGGAGCCTTCTGCATTGAACATGACCAAATTTAGTCCTAGTAATCCACAAGTAGATAGCAATAACATGCAAAGACACCCAGCCAAGACATTAACAACCTTACTATATGCTAGCCTAGTGTGCTAACTGGCTACTGAACCCCACAGAGAAAAATGGCTCCATGAGCCTGGCTGGAGTGTTGGTTTGCTGCAAAGACATTGCTTCTGGTACCAAAACCCAGCTTATAGATCTTGGCAAAGCTCTGCTTTATGCCATAGAGACACAGCCTAAGGATCATATTTTTTACTCGGTATGGTTTGCACTGTTTGGCACATTTTCAAGCACTTCTAATCATCACATGACATTTTTGTATGAATTTGAGTTTAGGTCTTGGCTGCTGGAGTAGTGAAAATATAAGTTCATCTGTTGTAGTTGTTAATGCTGCTGGAAAAGGACATGTAAATCTGGGAATAGATGTAGGAAAGAAGAACCTGGAGCTGGTGTCCATGTCGATTTACTTGGCAGTTATGGGAAATAGCAAATCAGGCTCTCTGTGTTGGGAGCAACCAGTCTTAGAGATTTGCCTGGCCTCTTGTGGCTATTAACGCCAATCAAAGTAAGTACGAATGGTAGCTGTCCTTTGGAGCAGGAGCTGAGCAGACAGCATGGATCCCAGCTTAAGGGTATATGCGGCATGGCAATAATTCTACTTGTGCAAGGGGCCGCCTGTAGCTGTAGTTGACTGGTTTCCTTCAGTGAATTGTTTTAGCTGTTTAAAAGTGATAGGATCATCTACTTGTATTGTGGTGTGTTCTAAACCTAATTTATTGGCTCATGCCTTTGGTGGATGGTGCTGCCTTTTGCAACAATTTGTGTTTCAGGAAGACAACTTCAGGCCACTCACTCTGATCCTTTCAGCCCAGAGAAAAAGTTTCCCTGGGGCAGAAGTAGTTAATAAAAGTTAAGCTACCCAGGAAGGGGACAGAAAAAAATAACATGTGACAGAGATGGCCAATTAGACATCATGAATATTCAGAACTCTCTAATCGAATGAAAGCTCATTACAAACACCCAGGCTGAAATTTGCTCATGTAAAATATTCATTGAACAATTTTGCATAAATAAATCATAAACAATAATAAATGCATAAAAAGTTGTTCATAGACTGTCTATCGGGGGGGGGGGG
>NDXB01011389.1:69676-90252 GCA_002631895.1 Agapornis roseicollis | reverse complement strand
AGTCTAGGGGGGGGGGGGGGAAGGACAGAATCTGCTAAATAAACTGTAAGTAATGAGTAATCTGTCTATTGCTAGTTTTGAGCTCTCACATGGCAGGTTTGCTGTAGAGATCCTACATGAGCATCTCTCTCCTGGGAGGGATGTGCAAAACGGAAGCTTGGAGGAGATAAAAACACAGAACTACCCCAGCCTTAAGGAAGCAGGATGCCTAAGACTGGGACTTAGCTTATGATAGATGTAACAGAGTCTGAGAGTTGCCTGAAAATGCAAGCTGGAAAAAATTATTGGGTTTGAAGGAAAAGATTTAAACCCATTTTCCTCTAAGAGCACCGTGTCCAGCCAACCTGGACAAACTCCTAACAATAGAAAGGATGTGTTTGGTTTTATTTGTTGTCATAGGGTGATTCAGAATGAGAACAAAATTAAAGCTGTAGTGTGTGTGTGAGGTGCGGGGGAATGCATATTGCTGGACACTTGCAAACAGCCTGTACACAAACAGAAAAAGGTCAGAGCTGTCCCAGAGCTGCATATGGAATAACTGTAAATGACTGTGTGTGCTCTGCCTACCTGCTTGGTTAACAGAGCCAGGGAAAGGGAACAGGGAGAGAAATCAAAGGGCTGATTATATCAAATGTGAGAACTCAAATCCACAGTTGTTAGGAGAGGAATACCAGGCAAAGGGTGTTAAGCTTTGACTGGAAATGGTTGTGAGTGAAAAGGTCTCATGCCCAGCCCAGTCTCAAATCATACTGTGCTGGGGCACATATATGGAGCATCTGGCTCTTAAGTTGACTATGAGATAGCCTGACCTATTAAGCATGGGCTAGATGAGAGCTGAGTTATGAGTTCCTTGGGGTAGGAACCGTGATTGTTGGTGTTTGTACAGATATTAGCAGAAAAGCACCCCATTTTCCAGCTACATTCCATCATAAAAGCACCTCATTCTCCATCTATGCCCCATCACAAGCGCAACAAATGGAACAGTTGTGGGGACATCATATATGCCTCGTGGCAGGTAGAAAAAGGATGTGAGATCTCAGGTAGCCCCCTACTCTCATGCTGTCATCTCCCACCTATGGTACACCTTCCCACACCACCCTTCATCCACATAGTAATTACCTAACAAGTATCCCCAAGTATCTGCCCACACAGCAAATTACATGGCAAATTTCCTGTAACTATGTGGTGATTACCTGGTCCTTCATGCTGCTGGGGAGTTAGACTCTGAAAGTGTTTTGTAAAGGTTGATTTATGTGAGACTGATTTCAGCTTTCACATACAGGACTTGTGCTCTTCTGTGGCACCGCCTGTTCCACTTCACCCTTGGGAGGGATTTGACATCTCTGAGGATGAGGGCAGAGAAGGCAGCCAGGCTGGGTAGGCTTTCATCTGTAGTCAACTCACGTGTGCCCAGTCCCCAGCAGATAAGTGTGTGAGGATGGCACAGCCACAGGCGTCTGATACAGGGCTCCCTAACAGCGGTGGTCCCTGGGAGTTTGGCTTAGGGGAACCAGCACATTAAGCTGCTCTCTCCATTCTGCCTTACGGAGGTAATCGCTGCTCTTCTACTGACCAGCTGGTGTGGGAGAATTAACAATGGAAAAGAAAGAAAAAAGGAAAAACGAAAAAGACAGGAAAGAAAAACTCTTATGCACCCATTCCACCCGCTAGTGAAATAGGGTGCATGGGGGCTTCCTGTTATAGTGGGTCATCATGTCTTTAAACCTAAAGTTTTGGGCTTTCATGGGTGGATTTTGCTGTTAGAGAGAATCCCTCCTTTTTTAACTGGTTGCAAATCCCTACCCTGTTATCACAAGACAGTTAACTATCTCATCACACAGTTTTATTGCATGCTTAGCCATGAAACGCCCCATACTGCCAGATGCTATAACAGACTGTATTAGGGAAATAATAACAAGGCAATTCAGAAGGCTCGTCTCAGAGCTGCTGGTAATTCAGTGACCAGGCTGTTCTGCAATTTTGTTGTCACTGTGGCTCTGTGGATTTGGCTGGGAAGAACTGTGTGAACACATGTGCTGTTTGCTGTGATGGGCTGCATATTGTACAGCAGCACTGCATGGAAGGAGGTGGTACATGTGACTATTAGGGGAGTCTGCTTGTTTCTCTTTATTATTAGCCAGGGTGGACCTATGCAAGGGGACCACTGATCACTGGTTTCCTTTCTGACTGGTTCATTGGAGAGACCAAACACAACAGAGGTACCAGAGGCTGATTTTTCTCCTCTTGAATTGGTCTCTCCAAGGAGGGTTGATGAAGATGAACAGTGTGAGGACAGTGAAAAATCTGGCTTAGGAACTGTTTATCTGGGCAGGACAAAAAGTTGCCCTCTAGGGCTCTAGCAGATGAACACTTCTGCAAGCACCAGGGTCTGCTGAAAAGAAGACAACAGAGAATATATTAAACCATTTATTTCCCTCTTACCGTACACTGTAGGACTGGAACAGAGATGAGTGTGTCTCCTTGTTCATCATTCCTACCTAACTGTGAGAGATGGGAGATTGAGTACTGGCAAGAGACATTTAAAGGCAAGTGACACTCTGTAGGAGCCCCAGTAAATCCATATTTACTAGCAAAGGAGGGATAGCGATATATGAGATGTGCAAGCAAGACATTTTCATTCCATCAGTCCTTGTCTTTGTGCTCTGTGCCTCAGCACAAGCTCAGACATGGTCATCAGCTTTCTCTGACTGCATAGGCAGGGTTTAGGTTTCAATTATCCCTCTTCTCCTCCTAATTCATATTCTTTCTTTCTGTCTCACTAGCAGCACAGCACAGACCAGGCTTGAGCAAGTACTAGAAGGTAGTGAGTGTAAATGGAGTGCTCAGGCTCAAGGATGAGCTTGAGTCTTCCGCTAGCATGATGGTATTAGTGTGCCTCCTGGAGACCTGTGCATATGGTGTGGTGCAAATGTGTATATGATAAGACAATAGCATGTCTGATTTAGTGAGAGGGTGTATAAGTGTGTGTGACTGGGCAGCTGTGTGGAAGTTGGTGGGAGTGATACAGACGTGGATGGAATGGGTGTATAAATCTGAGACCATGGAAGAGAGACCGCATGAGTTCTGTGTTTGTCTTAAGAGACCAGGGAGTTTATCCAAACATGCCTGTACTTCTGAGAGCTAGGATGCATGTGTAAGCAGTGGGTACCCATCTACTGCAGTGTGGTCCTGCATGAGATGAAGATAACAAACACTGAGAAAATATGAAGGCTATGTTGACCTTTCCTTGTGACTTCTATTTTGCATCTCTGACATTCAGCATCAGGGAAGCAGGGAGGGAGATGGAGGGACTCTTTATTAGTGACTGTAGTGATAGGACAAAGGGTAACGGGTTCAAACTTAAACAGGGGAAGTTTAGATTGGATCTAAGGAAGAAATTCTTTCCTGTAAGGGTGGTGAGGCACTGGAATGGGTTGCCCGAGGAAGTTGCAAATGCTCCATCCCTGGCAGTGTTCAGGGCCAGGTTGGACAGAGCCATTGGTGACATGACCTGGTGTGAGGTGTCCCTGCCCATGGCAGGGGGCTTGGAACTGGATGATCTGAAGGTCCTTTCCAACCCTAACTATTCTATGATTCTATGATTCTGAGAATGTTGTGTGCCAATAACCGTTGCATTGCACAGTGCAGAGGAGCACAAAGCAGTTCAAGTGTGAGGTGCATGTTGAAAACAAAGCCAATAGCATCAGCTGGGACCTTTGACCAAAAAGACTATTAGGAAGAATTTTGTTCAGGCAAGTAGGTGGAAATGGCTTCACTAAAGGTAGGAAGAGATGTCTTGGGCTGCCTGGGTAAGTCCACTGAGAATTGAGGTTGATGGCGTAACTCCCCGTCACTTCTCTCCTTCATTCATTGGGGAAAGCTGAGCTCTAATGCCTTTCAAGAAAGATGCTGATGGTTGCTTGCTTAAAAAAGAGCTAGGCCTGTTCTTGCTTTTCTGCTGTCTCAGTGGCTTACGGGAGGTACCCTGGAGAGTCTCTTATTGTGGGACAAGGCCTTTTCTCTCACATAGTGAGCTGAGCGGTCAAGCTTAGGAACAAAAAATTCCAGTGCATCCCCCCATTCCCCACTTTCAGTGCTCTTCTCCAGAGTGTTTTGAGCAGGAGGAAAACAGTGACCAGAAACCTGCCTCCAGCCATGCTGCTCATTCATAACCCAAACCTCAAATAAGCCATGGGTCCTGAGTGTCTAGAATACTAAAAAAACATGGGTCTGGATAGGAGCAAAGTGACTCCTGATATGAGAAACAGTTCCCTTAGCTTGTCAGGCTGCCCTGGAAGAAGCATCTGCTTTGTGAGACCCATTCTTCTCTCAAAATGAGTATAAAGGTTATTGTTTAGTTGCATTTTATTTCTTTGTTTTTACATTTCCTTCATCTGAACAAGAGAAAGGAAAGGCATCAAAGCAGGCCTCCAGCATTGTCCAGATATCAGATGAGGAGTATATGTGTGCAGAAGAGCTTGGATCTTTCAGGTAGATCTGGATGCACTGGGTAGAATGGGGAGAGTACAGGGAAGGAGCTTCCATGTTTCATGAAGGAAATTAACTGTCTGTTTGTTATATATAAACTAGATGAGAAGTACCAGGATGAAGAGCTGGCAATTAGGAGGCTGTTTGGCATTTGAGAGGCGAAGGTTAATTTCCTGCTGTCACGCACCGCCTGTGTAATGGGGGACAGGTCATTTAGTCTCCTACCGCCTAAGTTCACCATTGCAATTTGCAATAGCATCTGCCTTACAGAAGAATACTTAACCATGAGGCACTGAGGTATCTCAGAAACAAAGCAAGAAAATACAGGCACTTCAAACAAAATGTGTCCATGTAACTCACCCCAGTAGTGTCAGAAACCAACGTGATGACCATGGGCAGTTAAACGGGAGCTGTTTCTTGCTCAGCGCTTTGACAGCGCCTAGCAAATCACAGCCTATTCTTGGTTCTTCCTTGATGCTGCCATATTCTTATACAGTCATTCACTGAAATTCCTCTGAGCAAAGTGAATGGGCTTAGATTTCCTTACTTCTGGCTCTGCCACGAGGACACAGTTCAGCACACACTGAGAAGTGTGCCTTACAGGTGTAAAGCAAGCACAGAACTAAGGAATTCACACTTGTTTATTGGTAAAGCTGCTGCTTCAATCTCGAATGAGGTGTTTAGATAAGTATGCTCTTTATTTTACTGTGGAGGTAAGTACCTGCTCATTTTTGGGGATGTGGAAAAAACTCCATTCAGAGAGCTCTGATGATCTCAGCAAGTGCTGTCACCATTGCTGGGTTCCTGCCAGCACCTGCTGATTTAGGAGCTGTTTCTTCTCTGGAAAGCACAGTACAGTCCTGCAACTGGTTTGCCCCATCTTGCCTTTGTGACACATCTTGTGCATCACAGCTCCCGATGAGCTCAGCAGCAGGAGGGATTCCTGATGGGCAAGTCAGTAGGAAGCTGTCTCCTGGCCAGCAGCAATTGCTTTATCATAGCAACTGATGATGTGGGCACAGTTGGGGATGTAGTGCAGCTCCCTACCACATACTGTTCCTTCATGATTTACTAGCCTGATGCAGTCATAGAGAGATAAGAATGTGTAGTGTTCCCTCAGCCTATGATCCTGCTCCCTTGACCTGTGTCCCCACCTGTGCTGTCTTAATGTGGTGCTTCCACTTGTATGCCTATGTTTTGATTCTCCTGCCCATTTCCCTTTGAAGTCCTGCATCTTAGGACCAATCAGCCACATAAATGTGGATCGAATATGAGGTGATGCAGAGATCCCCATCCAGAATGGGCAATATGCACACTCACATAAACTGTAGTGCTCTCTGATCTGAGTTCTAGATGAGCAAGCCAAGACAGTGCTGCAAGGCAGGCGCTGGTGATGCTGCTCAATGGTCAGGGTAGAGAATTTTAAAACCCTAGTAGCATGCAGAGATCTCATAAGGAATCTTTCAGGAAGAATAAGATGATGAATTTCCCTGATTCTTTTATCTCCCAACAGTCATTGTAGAAGTTTATTTTTTACTGTCTTTAAAGTTCTCATATGTTAGCATAAAAGAAAAAAGGGTTTGGTCTTTGCTCTGCTACTACCAAGCAACAGCAAGTTCTACATGTTAGTAAGTATGCACACTGTGACATACAAGTACCATTAATACAACTATACTGCTTTCACACTTCTCCATTTTGGGTCATTGAACCAGTCGTTCATGTGATTCACACTTGAAATGCTAAAGATAGTCCTTGTTTGGGAATGGCAAAGATCCAATAGCATGTCCCCCGTGGCCTAGCAATAGGGGGGTACAGTATCCCTTCTCAGACATCAGGATGTTTAAGGCTGCTTCCCTGTTAATGTACCTACAGTCAGAAATAGACTTCTGTCTCTGTCGTCTTCGCCCTAGCTCTTCCCCCTTCCCTCTTTATAGCTATAATAGCTTCAGTGGGGTTTGAGTTCAATCTTTCAATATCCCTTGACCAAACCTCTGCAGATAGCATGGAGAATTAGTTTTCATGCTTGAGGCACTGGCTTTCAGAGAGCACATTGATGCATTGTGCTAAGTGAGGATATGGACCAGACTAAAACTAACCTGGGAATATCAGCCAGCTCTGGTGTTTTTGTGGAGGAAGTGAGGAGGGCTGGTGGTAGCCCTGATTAGTTACCCTGCTGAGTTTTAAACTGGTTTGTGGATTAAGAATTTACTGGGAACTGTATCTCCTGGGCTTTGTGAAATTCCAACTACAAGCTAGGCCAGCTTCAGGATTACTGGTGTGCTGAATAAATTGTGTTGCAATGGCAGCAAGTGGACATATAATTCTAAATGTTTGGCAACCAATTGTTAGAAACAGCAGCAATAAAACACAGCAGCCAGAAGAGGAAAAGTTTTGAGGTGGGATTGAATGACACCCACTTAGTGAATTGTGGCTACTGCATCCAGATGTGTTCATGCACACACATGTACCTCACAGCTGATGAACATTTATCCCTGCCTGGCAAGTGAGGCAGCACACACATGTTCTTCCTGTCTCTCTTGGTAGCTTTCCCATCATTATTGCTTCTGTAGGCCCAATGGGGTCCCCACTTGGCCCCTATGCTGTGCTTGGTGGTGGGTTGATGCTGGGAGAGCATCCTGAAGATCATGTGGGGGACTGCCTGGATGGATTACCAAAGTTTTTTCCCATGGGTTGCCTTGCTATAGAACCAGTCTGTATCCATGACAGGTTTACTCTACTATCAAACCCGCAAGAGGCTTGCGTGACCACTTAGACTATAAATCTGCTCCTTTAATGCATTTAGTCGTCAGCTAGTCATTTCTCTCCTGTGATGTTTCCCATCTCTTTACTTCTCTGCTTCAAAGTTGCCATTACTCCTGACTTTTTTCCACACACACACACTCATTTTTTAGCCCTTCTCCCTGCTTTTCTCCTATGTTGATAGAGTTGCCTGAGCAGTTTACATGGGGTTCTGGTCCTGCCATAGAGTGGACATGTTGCCTTTCCCTTCCTCCTTACCTCCCACCTCATTTTAAGATGCTTGTGTAAGTGGAAACAATAGGACTAGACCAAAGTATTTAAAATGTATTTATTACCCAGCGTTGCTACAGACCTCCTCTTGTTTCCTTTGAGGAATGAAACCTGTGTCCATTTGTCTTTTCTACCAGCTTGTCATATTCTGCATCCTTCTGAGCTCCTGTGAGTAAGGTGAAATGCCCTTATGCTGGCCTGCAGGGAACAAGGGAATGAAGGTCAGATTAATGGCTGGGGAGCAGGCAGGTGTGTTATGGAGAGTCCTCCACAGTTCAGAAGATGATGGCACCTTTATGTTCCTAGCAATTTGTAGCAGGCTTTTTTTCCTAGACTCTGAAAAGTAGGTCATAGTGATGGGTTTGGAGTCTTACAGAAAATATATCAGCCTAGTCTCCTATAAACTCTTCTGTCTCCTCAAAGGACTCCGGTGGTATGAGTTTTACAGCCCATCTGCCTGGAAAGATCCCAGAATTGTCTTGCTTCTGAGAGTCTGCACATTCAGTTCATCTGAATGAGGGAGTTAAATTGTTGTATACATGGTGTGCATAAGTCTCGTGCATGTGTGTGTGGCCAGCAATGGGTTTGTATACACCAGGACACAGAAGCAGTTCACCTTGCACCTATGTGCAAAGTGGGGAGAGGCGGTTAATGGAGAATTAACCTGGGCCTCATAGGAGCCATAGGGATAAGGTAAAGAACAAAGCCTGTCTCCTGTGCCTGCCTCTGTAGCTGATGTTGTTGAGGGAGAAAGGGGAAGTGGAAGCCACGTGCTGTCAGTGGTGGTGGAGCAGTTTGAATGCTCTGATGGAGTTAAATCAGCCTGAGCCCATCAAAGAATCCCTACTGCACCATGAACCCCTCTCCTCAGTGCAGGGCACTGCATAAAGCCACCATCTGTCCTAATGCAATGTGTGTTTTTTAACAGCATCGGGATCAGCAGTCAATTTGTAGGGATTTTTCATTTAATCCCCTTGGCATGGCTTGCTAGTTGTTGTTTTGCTTTCAGATAACATAGCAAAAGGAAATTTCCTGATGTTCTCTGTTGTTGGCGCTGATTCGGATCCAGCATTCACACCATTTGGAAAGGAGCGAGGGAGGGACTCATTTTGCAGCTTCACTGCTTGCTGTAAGAGGCAGGCACTGTGGGATTGCCATACCTGGATCACTGTGTTCAGGAGTGAGTTACTGGTCTAATAACACAGTCTTTGGCATTGGCCAGAGGAAGCAATTTCAGTAAAGCAGAGAATGGCAGTGATTGTACGCAGGGAAAGCAGTAAATTGCAGCATTGCTTGAAGAAAGAGCAGTGAGACCTCCAGGCTGAACTGGCAGAGTAGCATTTTACAGGAGCAGCTGTTTTTTAGCAGCAAGTCTCAGCTGTTGACTGAATGGGCCACAGGGCAGATTGTACACAGAAAACATTGAACCTGGTATCATGGAGCCTGACTTAGTGAACACGTCCTTTCTAGGCTCCAAAGACCTGCTTTGTAAGCGTTAGTTTCTTTCCCATGGAATATCCTGTATCTCTTTTCCTGTAACCTTTGGGAAGCAAAATTCAATGTTATTGCACAGGGAGTGGAAAAAAAACCAATAGAAATGAAAATAAAAATTAAAAAAGAAAAGAAAGAAAAGAAAGCTTTATATGACCCAGATGTCTTCCCCCACATCAGAATGTCTTGGCTGCAAAGTCTAATATATTTTGTTATTCAAGCTGGGAAAAACAGCATTTCTGCCTTTCAGAATAAGATAAGGCTTTCATGCTTAGCCAGCTTGGCTAGATATATTGAGCAGATACAGATGGCTTAAATTCTGCCTGAAGTCTAGCGTTTTTCCATAGCTGGCTCTGGCCTTTCAAAAGTTCATATCCAGAAGTGATTAGCAAGGGTTCTTAGAATTGAGACCATTCAAATTTGGCTGCCAGTCACTGAACTGTGCAACTCAAGACCACTGTAAGCGGAGGTCTAAGTCTACATACCTGGCCACGGTAACTGGCAAAGGGAAGGTTAAAATGAAAGAAAGAAGCGGTTTCTGCTCCTACATTTTTCTGAAAATTTAGAGAATACTTTAAAAACAAGGAGATAATGAAACATTATTAACAGGGACAGCTCTTCTTTTTTTTTAATATCTGAAAAACATAGTGCCTGGTGATCACTATCATAAATTCATTATATTCTTCCTCTCAGATAGCCTTTTTCTTTAGTAGATCCCAGGGCTCAGCTGCAAATGTAATGCCCACATCTGCAAAAAGCTAAGCAGCCTGTCAGTATTAACAAGCTGGTATCTGCTGTTTCATCTCTGTTACATAGCCTTGATATAGTTTCCATAGGTAGTTCCATGCCAGAGTGCTGCAGCTGTGTCCAGACATCCTGGGTTCATGTATTTACAAGCTTCTCTTGGCCTGCCTAAGCAGTTTGTTTCATTTATTTTTCTTCCCTTTGCCCTGCTTGCTGTGCTTTTTGCTCTTTCTGCAGAAGCTGGGCCCTATGCTCTGGCTGCTGCAAGCCTTGGAGCCAAGTCCTTACTGCTCCATAGCCAAAGCCCACTTTCACCAGGGCTCTGGCTCTGTAGGCAGAGTTTACAGTCCCCTCCACAGGGACCCATAAAGCAAAGTTACACACAGAGATACTGTAAAGATTCAGAAATCCCCAGAACTCTTTCCCTTTACTAGTAATGGGCATGGCAAAATAATACATGTCTTGCTACCTTTCCCTGCTGCCATCCAAGGACACTGTGGTCCTGTGCCCATCACAGTTGTGCAGTCTTTCTGTTTCCATCTTCCTCACTAATCTTCCTCTTCAAATGACTGAGGAAATACTCTTGTCTTTATATCTGATTACCTCTGTGCTGTGTCCCCAGTGCTGCCTCACCAAGTCAGAGGCTCAGTTTCTTTCTTGCTCCCCACTTCCACCCTTAGTTTTGACGTGGGAAACTGGCTTGCCCTGGGCAGCAGCATTTGGTTTTCTTTCGTGCTCCATTACAGAGTACACCATCAAAGTTTAACCAGCCTCTTTTGTTACCATTGTCACACCTGTTAACTTTAGTTCAACTTGGACGCAGAAACCCTCAAAAGAGAAAATAGAAAAAACCCCAAAGTTATTGGAGCTTCTCATTAAAACATAGCATGAAGTTTTCCACTAATACTGGAGCTCCAGGATCAAACAAAGTTCATAAGCTCCATGCAGACAAACTACCCAAATGGTTGCTGCAACAGGCATATATGCACTTCATCATCCACTGACACATGTATTACTTGATCTGGAACGCAAATATTGGTTGGCACTCCCAGAAACAGGAAAGCATGTGCACATTGGGTGCAAATGCAAACAGCATCCCTTGGAGAGAGGACAGTGAAGCTGCCTGTGGTCATGGAAACCACTTCTGTCTTCCCTCCCCTTTCAGTACGGAGGGACTGGCACAGTTTGTTCTCGCAGTAGCTGTCTTGTGCACAATCTGAGAGCTCCTGCGGAGCTGAATGTGGCTAGCCTTTGTGCCTCACCCTGCTTTCAGCAGCAGGCTGCATGCAGTTAATAGTCCTCCCCACACCCCAGCAATGCCCCTTCAAAGAGAAAATGAGATCAAAGTTTCATCAGTTCCCTGTGTTTGAGAGTAACACATGCCAGGATTAATAGTTCTCCATTTTTCAGAAATATTAAAATTTGCCTCTCCATTGTCAGGACAATAAATCTTTTACCCTGCAAGTTCATCTTGCTCTGAGAACGACCGAGCCGATTACTGACCCCAATTACACAATTAAATCTTTGAAATAATACTGTTTGATATTAAACAATTACATTCCTCATATGAAAATATCACCATTCTCTTGCCAGCTAAGAGGGTATTAATAATGCATCTACACAGCTTCTGTTGTGTGTTAATAATGAATGTCGACAAAATCTTATAGGATGTTAATACTGCACGTACCCATATTGCTCTATAGGATGCTAATATACACCCACAAGGTCCTAGGAAATGCAAATAGTGAATCCAGAGCAAGGAAATAGTATTCCCTGTCCATTCTAGTCTCCCTTACTGCATTCTGCTCCAGGCAGCAGTACATCATAGGAAAACTTGAAGAAAGTTCATATTTGAGCAGCTGAGCAGCCAGATTCTCAGGAGATTGATTTGAGGGACAAGGGAAACAGCTGTGTTTGGCTTGTTGAGGTCTAAGGTGTGTGAGTGGTAGCCATGAGAAGTTACGTTTGGGACCCACTGAGAACCAGAGGTTTAAGCACAGAGCTCAGTGGGATTTGGGTTGGGGAGCATCAGGATTTATAATGGACACATGGGTCTAATCAGAGATCAAAATGGAAGTGGGGAAGATGTTGGTATGCTGAGCTAGAAAGTGGCATGAAACCCTCAGTGTACCTGCAAAAGCACACGTTTGCCATGTTAATTCCTTCCCCGAGTGTACTAACTAAAAGTCACACAATTGCACTGAGAAAAAAAAGATGGAAATTGTATGGAAGGACTCAGATGCTGCTATCTGAAATGTGTGAAGCCCAGAAAAGATGAAGTAGGGTTTTGCTCCTGGCAATAGTTTGGACTAGGTAGTAAGAAAAACACTGAAGGGAATGAATGGGCTTGGCTCCATCAGTCCTGGACTAGGTTACGTAAATGGTTACTGTGACTGTGCTATCCATGGTTATGTCATGACTGCATATGTTTACAAATCCTAGTAAGAGCGCAAGCTGGTTAACAAGCACTCATGGAACTTTCATAGTAATATTTACCTTCCAGTTGCTCTGGGATACTGAAATAAATGAGTTCTCATCTCTGAACCTGATTTAAAAGTAAGCAATCCTGCAGCACGTTGTTGGATGACAATGATGCGTCTCTCCAGTGCCCTGCCAGAAGCTAATAATTCAAGCCTACAAAGTGGAGGTTACTTGGTAATTACAGAAAGATGTCCTTTACTCTTCACACTGGTTCTTGAGCACTGCAAGCAGAGAAACTTCTCTCTTCAGTGCCAAAAAATAAGTTAAGTTGCATTGAAGTGAAGTTCCTTTACAAATTCGGTTTAGTCTTACGGAGGAAGCAAACTCTTCTTGATGCCGCAGACTGAGGTTCATTCCCATGAGTGAACCTGGCTGTGTGGCAGTTTCTGTTCAAGCTTTTCATGGCAGAACACATTGGAGCAATCTTGGCAGGGCATTTGGTCATGCCAAGCTCAGCAGTGACAGTAAGTCTTTCCAGTTGGATGGTGCTTAGTGGAGACTTCTGGCAAAGGCAGCACACAAAGACAATGTATTCAATAAGCAGCATTATTTGCATGAGGGTGACTTAGGAAAAACATAACCCTTGACCAGGAGAGTTGGAAAACCAAAACAAAACAGACAGAAAAAAACCCCAGCTTGAGACAGGTTCCCTAGGAGCACACTGGGGCACTTTGTAACAAAAGAACTATTTGCTTCAACTGTAAAACACTCCTTTTGTGGTCTCTTCTGTGTGCATTGTAGTGAATATATTGACTGGCAGGAATGTTCATGGGAACAGTGAATTTTATGTAAATATTAGAGACTATTTGCAGGAAGCAAAATTTGAACTCATAAAAAGTGGTATTCTCTATGGAAGCCTGATCCTAAAGGTTACTCAGAAAACAGCAACATTCAGTGGGATTTACTGCATATATTTAACAAAAGTATATCTAACCTGACTGCCGTTTTTACTATCGACTATCTGGGGACGATTTGTGGACAAACAATATGCTGAGAATTATTTACCAAGACAAGTCAGCAAATAATTGCAAATGACAAATAAATTTGAGAAAATTACAAACTGCTTGTGGACAATTCAGGAAGAGAAGCAAGGCAAATTAATCAGGTAAATTATTCACAATGAATGAATCTCTCAGCTCTAATTAAAACTCTGTAGCATATTAATAATACATGCCCAGAGAACCACAAACAGAATCACATAAGCAAAAGGATTCATCTGTGTCTGCTTTTCAGACTTTCCCATCTTATAGCAGGGTGCTGCTGTTAGCAACATTCCTTGGTATCTTTTTGTGTTTAGATGTTGGTTCTGGTTGCAGCTGATAAAACCACTCCTTGCACACAGTGTGTGTGGTTAGTGTGGTAGGATTCTCTGCTGATGCTTGTGGTGCACGGGATCATTCCTTCCCTGGTTTTTGTTGCTGCTTTTCCAGCCCTAGGGGAATTCCTAGGGAATATGCAAAGGATTAACTGAGCTTATCTGAAGTTGTTAAAGCTTTTCTTTCATGAGTGTTGCAAATTATTTTTTCTAAGATGCAGGTATGAGCAAAGACCCAAGGGGTTTATGCTAAAAATGCTCGGGAATGGGAGACACGCTGGTTCCCCCAGCCCAGCGCTTCCCACACCAGCTCTGCCCCTTTTACTGCACTTTGAGACTCCTTGCCATACCCTGGTCTATGCTGTCTGCTCAGAGGAAATCCTTATCCTAAGTATATGTGGAGAGGCTGGCTCACCAGTTGCAGAGGCCAATGGCAGCAGGCTGGGCTGTGAGCTGGGTGCATGACCATCAGTCACATCACAGTCACACACACAGATATTCAGAAATCACAGCAAAAGAAGGAATTTGGCTCTTTCCCCTCCCCCTCCTATAACATTTGGCTCTGCTTTTAATGTAAGGGTGTCTTTGTACTCTCAGGAACTCCCCAAGCCCCTTCCCTCTACTCTGATTCCCTGCCTGACAGACAAGACCTAGTCAATCAGAAAATTGTTTAATACTTTGCCTTTTATTCCCAAGAGATCTCCTGGCCTTCTGTGTTGCCATTCATCAAACCCTTTTCTACCAGCCACCCTCACCCCTCATGCGTCTTTTATCTGCTTAAAACCAATCACTCTTCCCCTCTTCTTTTCTCACTTCACAAAAGGAATCAGAATTTAATAACAGCAAGCTGCAAAATATCAGCATTAATCCCCTCGTCCTCATGGGGCTGGCGCCATGGGTCCCTGGGTCCCCTTATCGGCACCAAACTGTATTTCACCAGCTAGAACCCTTCTGATAGCATAAATACCTGCCATGCAGGTGTCTCCAGCTGACAAGATAACACATTATCAATCATAGATCCCCAGTTTATGCAAAAAGCCCATCTTCTGTCTGTTTATTTCATCTAGTGGTGGATGGAGAGCTGGGGAAGGGAGGGGCTGCAAAATTAAATCTTCTCTGTTCCCATGCACTCAAAGAGCCAAATAACACATCTCCTGCCTATACAAAGTGAAGGCCTTTCTCTCCTGTAATTCACTTATTAGCGGTTGCGCAACAGTGTTTATGCAAAAAAAGGGGCAGGGAGTAATTGACTGTGGAATCCCATTAAGCTTTATCATAATGCACAGTCCCAGAGTGGGCACTGCAGAAACACCTCCATCAAGATTAGCTGCCGGAGGGAATAGCAGAAAGACGCTCACACCGGTGCAAAAGGCAAAAGATGCTCTGAGTACATCCTGCCCTTTGCTGGCCACCTTAGGTGCTGTTTCATTCATAATTGAGGCAGGGACATGGCCTTGTCTCTGGGAAGTGCAGAGCTGACTCAACCCTAAATCCTAGCATCTTGCATTCCTCCTGAGACAGCCCTCAAATGGCTGTTGCCTGCTGAGGCTCAGTGGGACTGCAAGCTGAGGAGAATCTGCTTCAGTTCACGACCCTTTCAGTTGTGTGCTCTAAAAACAATTCACCACCATCAACAGGGGAGGAATAGGATGTGTCATGCATGACATAGCTTTATTGACTTCATGACACATAGGCGCATGTAGCATCACAGATTTTCTACAACTTTGGTTATAGTGCCTGAACTCTGTGGGGCTCAGCTGGTGCAGCCTCCAGGTCTGTAACAGGTATTGGTATAAGGATGCCTTTAACCAGCGTAGTTTGTTCTGTTCAGTTTAAGCAATTAAGCTTTAATGGTGAAAGAACCCAATACAGGTCCAACAGTTGCTCTGATTGACAAGGCTGGTTAAGACTTCACTGACTCAAACAGTCAGATTTGGTCAAAGTATTAAGCTGACCAGCTTGACTTACACTCTAAAGTGTCACCTCAGTGGTAGCTGTCATATACAGAGGGCCAATTTAAAAAGCCAAACCCAGCTATACAAAAACAAAAAGGCAAGAATGGTACTTTGTAAGCAAAGGAATGGTGATGCAGCGCCATTTCCATTCCTGGGAGGCGACATTTTGTCTGCTCCACAGCATCTTCGGTTCACAGAGTGGTTGGTGATGTGTGGGGAGGGAAATAAGCAGCAAAAGCAAATGACCTCAGAGGCAGCAATGAGCTTGGTTTCCATTGCAAATGCCCTTATTAGGATGGAGAAAGGTAGGGGGAAGGAAAAAAGGCAGAATGTAAAAGGCAGAAAAAGACCTAGAAAAGAGGTCTTCAGTTGTTCCCACAGCAGCTTCAGCTGCATTTAAAAGGCTTAGTGGTTCCTTAAACATATATTTAACTCTACCCTCTCAAGTGCTTTCTGTTCCTTAATGAACACAGGTTTTACAAACAACAGCGAGTCCAGGTGAATCACACTGCAGTATTTATCTTGGTCTCTCATCTCTACTTCATTCGTAATGTGCTTGGAGCAGGGGCTGTATCTTTAGTCTTTGTGTGTGTACTACTCTTCGTAGTGGATTTCTGTTCTGCAGATACAGCTCCCATGTGCTGCCTTCATGCAAAAAAAAATAGAGATAATAATAAATCACAGTCAGGTCTGCTTCTGGGAAAGCCAGTTTTGTGGGAGAGGAAAAGAACAGTGGTTGTTAAACCCAAATCATAGATGTTCCTGTACAGGCTTAAAGTCGTCATCTTCTTTCAGTGTCTGCCCTTGCCACTTGCTAAAAAGGAAAATGACTCCTTTAAGATGAAGGCTTATTCTGCTGGTGCCAAAGATGTCAGCTCTTAAGCTTTGGGGACAGGTGTGGAATCTGCCATCACTCAGAAATCAAAATGCTCGTGCCTGTTATGTCAGTGAGAGCGTCTGCCTCACCCTGACAAGGGACTCACTTGAGTGGTGGGCTAGCTATAATGAATTAGCTAGCTGAGCCAGTGTCCCTTTCCTCCCTCATCGAGTGTAATTAGCATTCTGTACCACCCTGGTCCTTCAAGCTGCAGGAGTCCCCACCTTTGCCCTGAGGTACAAGGAGATCAGCTCTACCCACAGAGCCTCCTATTGTCTGTGCTGCAACTGATGTCACTTGCCAGATCTCTATCTCCTTTTTGCCCTTGGGACCTTTCCATGAAGACACCTGTCTTACTAGATTAGGACAGTTCCCTGTGGGGACATGGAGATGTATGGATCATGTCTACCGCAGTTTCCATCTCCAAACTATGACACATCATCGATCAGAAGCTTTCTGGTCTTGTGTCTCCTCTCTCAGTCATAAATGACCTTGATGGACACCTTCTGCTATAAAAATGTATTGTACTGCTGTGATTTTGCAGCACTGAAAAACATGCCTGTGATGCCATCAGAAGCCTCCTGTTTCTTCTCCAGCACTGATTTCTTCTCCTGTATCCACAGTGAGAGAGGACATTAGCATGAATGAACATGATGGAGAGCTATAAAGTTTTTATTATGGCAATTTTAGGCTGTTCATCTTACAAGTGGCAAACTAACTCCTTGGGAGGGAAGTGCTTGGGAAGCACTCTTGAGGAGTCTGGGGAGGAATCCCAGTGGGGACAGAAGAGAGGAAAGACAAGAGAATTCGTGTTATTCATAAAAGCAGAATAAAGGCAGTTTGCCATAATCCACCCTCAGTTACACTCAGGGAGTGTGAAATTGTCTTGAGCTGGCCTACCCTGATACAATGGAGAACAATATTTAGCCTCTTACACATGCTAGTTTGGGACTGGGTAATGTGATTAATAAAATGCTGTTTGCACAATACCCAGCACAGCTGCCACGCCGTGTGTACATGTACTGGACTTGCGGATGAATAGACTCTGAATGCTTAAGCACTTTACTTGTATTTACTTCCCTTTAAAAAAAGACAATTTCTGTGCATCTTTCCCTGATTGCTGGACTGTGACTTTCAGACAGGTTTGGATAAGTATGTGTAGGTGTGGGTTGTTTTGTCACTTATTGCCAGGGTACTGCAGAGCTCTCTGAGTTTAAATTTATGTGTTCCGGCTTTTATTGCTGTGCCACTTGGCTCTTTTGAATTATCTCAGTCACCAAATGAATTTTATAGTCCATTGGGGGCTGTCCATGCTTGTTAAGGTGATATTTCCATCTCCAGCGTGCCGTGGAATCTCATCCGCCACGCAGTGATCACTTCTACCTGCCAGCTGCCTATTGCTTCTTCAAGAAACATCTCTGCTCCTTGGAGACTCATGCTGTTATGGGATAGGTTGTGGAGGAGGGCACTTCTGGAGAAATGCCCAGCTCTCAGTGCACAACAGGACATAACTTTTGCTCAGGAAAGAGATGAAATAGATGCTATTGCAATGGGGGGCTGTGCCAGCTATTAGGGTAGGTCTGTTTAGTGCAGAGAACCAGCAAAGTATGGCTTTAGGGTGCACCCCTAGGCCCTGCTTCACGTGTTTGTCTTACCTAAATCTCCCTTCTTTCAGTTCAAAGCCATTCCCCCTTGTCCTGTCACTACATGACCTTGTAAAAAGTCTAGATTTCTTATAGGCCTCCTTTAGGTACTGGAAGACTGTTGCAAGGTCTCCCCGGAGCCTTCTCTTCTCCAGGCTGAATGACCCAAACTCTATCTTGTTCTTTCAGTATGGGGCTCCATCATGGTGCACACAGGCACTCAGACCAGGCCTGGACTTTTCTTGCTTTGTTGCTATTCTTCCTGGTGCCATCCATTCTCTTTCCATTAAACTGGCCCTTCTCTTCTAAAGGGTGTTTTCTTTTTGCAAATATCTCCCCAGTGTCACTGTATTGAAGTTGTCAAAGTCTTGGGGGCATTTTGGAGAGAGTTCCCCATGCCCTGCATCTCGTCTCATACTGCAGCAGATCTGCATGGTGGCAGAAATGGGAGAGGATATGAGGAATTTATCACTCTGCAGTGATGAATGCTTAGGATTCGGTATGGTGCTGCAGTGTGAGGAGTAGTCCAAGGACAGACCTAATTGTTTGCGGTCCTAGCAGGAATCATGGAAGTCTCCCTCTTCAGCTCTGTGTCCAGAAGTCCAGCATCACCTTCCCTCATTCCCAGAAGACTTCTCAATATTCTTCATAGGAAAGCCTACAGACACACTACTAAAAAGCCCTTTGTGGCCCTTGCTGGCTGGTCAGCAGCTCATGTACTTCTGCAGCCTGGGAGCATGCAACCTCTAGAGGGATGGGGCTCTTGGTTTTCAGCCGCAGTCTGCTATCTGTCACATAGGCGAGATACTGGTTGTTCTTCAGATGATCTGGGGCCCTTACTGATCCCCTTAGAAGAGCTCTCTTAGGAGTAAACCACTGGAAGATAACTTACCAGTTTCTTTTTCCTGTGCAAAGGGTTCCTGATGGTATTTCTTCATGAGTCTCTGCTGGACTTAGTGTGATGTTTCCTTTCTCTGCTTTTCCTGGGTAAACTACTGATCTTGCAGCTCCCCGTGATTTATTTCCTTTAAGTAAGGCTAATCTGTTTTCAACTTAAGTCCTGGATCTTGCAAATGACTGTGTGTGGGCACTTTGCAGGATCTAGGCCCCAGATTTTCATTCTCCACTGTCATTAGCTGTGTTAAAGTCTGTGTTAATCCCTCTCCAGTCAACTGTCCTCATACAGCATTTTAACTGCTTTATATTAACCTGGCATACCTCTTCCTGCTGGCTTGTGTCACCCTTGTGACAGCCATTGTGTCTCTCTTACTGAGTGCAAATGAAAGCAAATTATAAGCCAAATAAAGCTTGCAGCTATACATTTCCAAAACCAAAATCCTGTAAGGAGTTATCATGTCCATCATTTAACTAAACTGTACCTATCTAGAATTTTTAATCTGCCATCAAAAATCAATCCCTCCAGGCCATCCTTTAATTCAGCCATCTGGAAATATAGAGCTGACTATAGGAAGAAGACTGAAATGTCTTTTTGGGGGATGGAGAGGAGCAGAGGAGGGACTGAGTGGTAGCAAATAATACTTGGTATTTTATAACCCCTTCCATCTAAGGATCTCAATGTACTTTGCGAATGGGAGTGAATTAAGGGTCAGCGTGTCCTGAGAGAGGTTGGGAAGTCTTGTCACAGATCCATGTCAGCCAGTGCTGGTCTTTATGAAGCATGTGCAGCTCTTGGAATTGCTCAGCCACTGCAGGGATAGAAGTCATCTCTTCCTGCTGCAGGAAATTAGCTTCTACCTGTTTCAGTTAGAGATGGAGAGGAGGGTTCACATTAGGAGCAGGTGGTCTCTGAAAGAGAGAAAAGATTCTGACCCCTTTTAATAAAGGTAACTGGATTAAATGTGAGTGTATTATAAGTGCTGAGAGGCAGGAAAATTCAGACATGGAAAGACAAAGTGGTATGTCCTGCAGCACGCAGGGAATAAGAGACAGAGGGAATCTTCATCAGTTGTTTTGTCTGCAGAACGATCCTCCTATCTGTACGTAGTAGCAAGTTTTCCTTACTTGTGGCCAGCAGCCTGGGGTTTGGGCTATACAGCTAGGGATTTGATTGAATGGCTTTATCAGAAACTCCAGATTTGCTTACAGGCACCAAGGGAACAGTCTTTCTCAGGAGATTTGCATTGCTTCCCTCTTTAAAGGCAATTGTTTTCAAGGAAGATGACAATACCTGTCTGTCTAGTGGTATCTTGGCATTCCACACCAGGTGCCCCCAGCTCCAGGAAGGCACACTGGCCTGCCCAGAGATGAGATAGCAAAAGGAACCTTTTTCTTTAAGGTTTGACTGAATTTCTGAATGTAAGCTTGCATTTGTTCTTCTCTTACCCTTACTGCTCTAACCCATCCCCAGTAATTATCTCTCAGATTCATCCTTTCCCTCCATCCTGATTCTCCTTAACTGCTCATTCAGATTAGGAAACATCCTTTCAGTCTCTCTCTCTCTCATCCTCATTAAATCTTCTTTTCATTTTTTTTTCCTTTATCTTCATCTCCTCCTTCCAAGACTGTCACTAAATTAAAAAAAAAAAGGAAAA
>NDXB01011389.1:0-59655 GCA_002631895.1 Agapornis roseicollis | reverse complement strand
TAAGGTCGTTTTATTTGTCTTACCCCCCCCCCCCAAACCTTCTTTTCTCCAGACTAAATACAATCTGTGGTCCAATTTGATTCACACCAGTCATCCCCTCCCCAAACCCCTTTCCTGTTTTTGCCCTTCTATTTTAGGACCAGTAAATTCTTGCCTTGCTAAGAAAATGGAAAGACTAAAGAGGGAGGTAGGATCATACCAGGAATCCCTGCTAATATAATGGGTATGAATACCAGGCAAAGGCCTGCTGTGGAAGAAAATCAGAACAGAAAGTGAAGCTAGAAAAGTATCACCTCTGCCTAGTCACTGGAAGATGTCACATCACCACCTCTTTCTGTCCCTCTCACCCCAGCCTGTGCTGTGGCTGTGTCAGTCAAAACGTCCTCCCTCTCACATCTGCTCTTATGCCACCTTCTGCAGCGTGGCTCCTCTGGCTTGTGCTGGAGCCTCTGTCTTGCCAACCTTGGTTTATGCTGGGCTGTGGAAAAGATCTAATTGCCACCACTGGCCTCTGCAATTGCTTCCAAATACTTCCTACTCTCTTCTTTCTCTTTAAATTAAATAGGTGAGAGTGTGAAGCTTTTGCATCTGAGTATACTGGTAAAAGAGGGAGAGAGAAGTCTTGCTGCCAATTATATAGGGATGCTTTGTAAAGGAGAGCTTTTTATACTATATACAGGGGCATAACTTTCTTAACATCCTATACATGTCTAATCTAAACTTTACTGGGACTTTTATACTTTAAAGAGGCTGCAGTCAAGGCCAGATTTGTTAGAAGCCTGTCTTCTAACAGAAGAATGGGCTAGGGATGGGAGCTAGGAGTTTAGAGGACAAGACAGTCAATAGCATTATTGAGTTGCTGCTTTCTAGCTTGTTTCTGTGCTTCAAGAAGAGCTAGGCTAACATCAGCATTTCAAATGGAATGCTGTTTGGATTTGAAAACCTCAATCTGTACCTGTTCTTACAGTTCTTGTTTGGATGGGTTTCTACTTGGCATCTCCTGACAGCCTTCTGCTGTGGACTGTAGCTCTCTGTACTGCATAATAGTTGAGGCCTTTGCTTGTCCTGCTGTTAACTAGGAGACTTCTTTGACTTACTGATATGAAAAGCCTATAAATTTTGCTGCTGCCTCTGAATATCCTCTGTTATACCTTCATGACCCCTCTGATTAATTTCCACAGTGCAGCTTTGCCAGGTAGACCTCACTAACCTTCTAGCTCACCTCCCTAACCTGCTGGTCCTCCCAGGATTCCCACCATTAAAAGCAGAATAATCTAGCCAAACCTACCCCCTTCAAAGAGATTTGAAGACTGGCATGGCCTTGGCATACAAATGGAATTGCTTCTCCAAAGTTACCACTTGCACAAAACCTCTCTTCTTGGTCTCAGCTCTTCTTGGATGCTACTCTTCCTTTCTTTGGTTGAATTCTTCAATTTGGAAAGCTGGTGTTGTGCCTCTGTGGCTACAGCATGAATCAGCTGTGATGAAGATTTCCCCAAACTACGTGGTGTGCAGTTTAGGATTTCAAAGTCTGTATTAGGTTGCTTGCTTTAGAGAGATTTCTGTGTGGCTTTGATCAAGTGGGAGTTGTAACAGGGAATTTTGTGGTTATTTAATGAAACAATCCATAGGGATCTGGGCTGCCAACCTGTGCATATGCAGAGAAAGTATTTGAAAAACTAGTATGTTCTTTAACTGAAAAAAACCCAAACATGTGTGGGCTTCTCAAGAGCATGTCAAGTCCCAAAGGAGCTTGTTGTTGTACCCTTTGTGAGTCCTTTACTGCCACTTAGTCACAAGGAAAATGCAAAATCCCTTGGTGAATTTTGGGTTTTGGGTCTTCCTGGTCACCTTATTTCACCTGCTTGTATGTCACAGGTAACAACAGTGCCCTGCTTCACTAAGACACTGCAAGGGGAAATGTATCTTTGGCTAGTGTGGTGCCTGGGAAGGGGGAGTGTTCTAGGGGTCACCTGTCCCTGAGCAGGCCCATCAGGGTTGGTTTTGATTGTTGATGTGGGGAGGGTCATTTTGCCTCTGTTTTCATCTGAGGACTGATTTCATATTGCCTCCTTGCTAGGTGGTTCAGCCCAGGGCAGAGTCCCTTACTTTCTTTTCTTGGTTGGTTCTGTTGATCCTGAAGGAAGGGCTTTGTGAACAGGTGGGAATAAAAGCAGTTTGTCGTGCCCAGTTTTGCTTAACATTTAAATGTACTCTGTGAGCCATCACTAGGTAGAGCTGAGGCACAGGAGGGCTGCGGAGCTTTGAGGTAAGGACCTTCCTTGGCTGGTTTGCTGCTTCCTACCTTCTCCACCTCCAACCTTGGTATCTTCTTCTGAGAGCCTCTGATGAACAAGCTCAGCACAACCATACCAGATGAAGTGTTCTGACCACTACCACAACCTACATTTTAAACCACCTTCACAACTGATAGTAGCTCTGAAGAAGGGACTCTATGTATTAATGTATTTTAGAGGAGAGGTTGAAAGAAGGAAAAGAAATCGCAGTGATATGAAAAACCACACTGGAAAATAAAGAAACAAAAGGAAGGGAAGCATTCCATTTCAGTTGGTGTTGTCTAGCCTAATTACCTTGGCCATGGACTTGCCTATAAGATGGTGTGAGAGAGGTGAGGTAACGGTTCTATCAGTGTGTCAAGAGGGTATGTCTGGGAGAAGCATTTATTTAAGACAATTGTGATGAAATATTCATCAACTCTCTCTCCCTCCATCCCACTACAGCTTCTTTCCCGCTTCTCTCAGCTGGAAAAGACTTCAGAGTGAAAGAGGGAGCAGCACTTAAATGCTTATTTATGTTGTCATTTCCAGGCATTTTATCAGGTCTCTAATGAAATAGATTTTCTCTCAAGAGGTGCATATTTTCTGAGCCAGAGGGGGAGAGCGCTACAGATTGCTGAAAAGTCTGCCCACATTCAATACATTTGTTGCATTATTAATGATGATAAAAGCAAGAGGTTATAAACATTTTCTTTTCTAAATAGTAATTGCAGCTGACCTTAGCTTTAAAAAAAATAAAGTAGGGAAAGAACAGGGGGGCAGGGGAAGCACAAACCCAATGAGCCCAGAATGTAACTGTCAGGGTGAAACTCCTTTCTTGACAATCCCCAATGCTTTCACATATATCATTTCTAAGAGCACTGCCAGAGCCAAACCATTTGGGACTAGAATTACAGCAGAGATTAGCAGGATTCTGTTCCAAGAATATCTTTATGGTGATCACTTGTCACTACAAATAAATCCTACTGGTCTTTTTCCCTTGGTCTCATTCTTGGCTTGCTTACACTTCAGAAATCATTCTTCTCATCCCCTCTCTTCCAGCAAGTGAAATTCAAGTTGCTGCTTTGAATGGCTGCTGGTTTGTCATGACTCAACACAGCCCTGGTGGAGGGGGTAAGGGGATAGACACAGGAATTTTTCATACTTGTTTTTCATCCAGCTGCTGGTAAAATGTGTTTTCAATGGTGGTGTCAGAATATTGGATGTTTCTGTAGTATCACATGGGACAACAGCGTGTACACAAAGGTACGCACCTTGTGTACGGGAAGGTTACCTTGTCTTCCATTGCCTCAGACAGAATGGAGGTGTTTTTTGGGAATGGGTATGTGTCACAACAGCACCTAGAGCATCCCACCAAGGTGAGATTCCTGTTACGCTGTGTGTTGTTCACATAAATGTAGTGAGAGTTCATCTGAGTAAAATAGCAGAAAATGAGGGCACAAAGAAATAATGCAGGTTGTTGGTATTCCTGCATTTGTTGCATGGGTATGAGAACCCAGGCATCCTGAAGCTTGCAGTGCTGTCCTATCTAGTGAACCACATTCCTTTTCTCTGATACTAATATGAGTCAGGCTGTGGACAGGGCAGTTCATAACTAGACCATCTGCTTCCCGGATGCTGGTGGTACTCTTGTTCAGAGCAGCATGAGACAAATTCTGCTGCTAGAAATCACCACAGCTATAGTGAAACCCACTGAGTTTTATGGGTGATGCTGAGAGCAGGCTGAGACCTCCTGTGTTTAAGCAGCAGAACTGGAATTTGAAGCAATTAAGTATGATATTGTACTGTTGCATGAACGATTCAAGTTGCTTATAAATATAAACCCTTGGAAGGAAGTTGCTCATTTCTGTTGCTTTCTCTGGAGCTTTCAAAGAGACACTGTGTGTTAGCATTGGAGCTTAGGCTGGTGTTTGGATATGCTTTAAAAATCTGAACACGTTCACTAATATGTTGGCTTTGTTTGTGACAGAATGCCTTATTCCTATTTATTATTTCACTCATCTATTATTTATATTACAGTAACAGCTAGAGGCCTCTTTCTGCTAGGTGTCACACAGATTCTTTGTAGGAGGAAAGTTTGTCTCCTAATACTCTGCCTGAGAGGTGGGATTGTGTTCAAAGGAAGTAGCAAATCAGTTGCAGAACTTAGAAAAGGATCCAGCTCTCTTGAGTCACGGCTTCTTGACTTAACCAATGCCCTTCATAGGCAGCTATATGAAACAAAGCAATTGCTCTCACTTTGGATGAAGTCTTTAATTTAAGCTGATGCTGAATGGGAGGCTTTAAATATATCAAACAACTAGCACTCTGTTTGGATGGAAGGAAGGTCTTTTTGTAATATAGTGCACAATAGGAGGAGGACTGCACTGCCTGAAGCTAGTGGCTTCTCAATTTTTATGGAGCTTAATCTCTTTTTTTTTTTTCATGTGCTTCCCACATGGCAGAAAATTGGAGAGCTTGCTTAGCTTCTCTTCTTCCTACAAGTATTGTCCACGTTGCACAAGGTACCAGGGGAATCTTCCCCAGATGTACCAGTTAAAAACCAAGAGGTTTGATGGCTGCTTTGCTCCCTTGTGTGTGAGTTTAAAAGCAGTCAGTCAGAAAAGGACCAAACCCTTGGGGATTCACATTTGCTTTCATTAGGATAATTAAAGGACAGAATAAGCCCAACACACAGACTTGCCCCTTTTAAGATGCAAATGAGGGATTCAGTGAATGGTGTTTTCAAGTCAGTTTCTCTTCATGCTTATGCAAAGAAATAAAATACCAGTTTGAAACATAAGGGGATAACCTGAGCTTCTTGTTTTAATGAGTTTTTAAACCAGTGCTGGGACATACATAATTTCCCCTGATCTTGCATCCTTTTTCCACATGTTGATTGTGGTCTCTTAAACAGGAGGTTTGACTTTCAGTGTAGGCTTTTGGTATAGACTGTGAGGAAATGATACTCTTTGGAGCCTTGGGCTCTTCTCTAGAGGTCAGCAGTGATTCAGGCAACCCCTTTTGAGATGTGTCCCCCTGCTCTAAGCTAATGACTGCTGGCCCTTTGCCATGTGACTTTAGAATCATAGAATAGTTAGGGTTGGAAGGGACCTTAAGATCATCCAGTTCCAACCCCCTGCCATAAGCAGGGACACCTCACACTAAACCATGCCACACAAGGCTTCATCCAACCTGGCCTTGAACACTGCCAGGGATGGAGCACTCACAGCTTCCCTGGGCAACCCATTCCAGTGCCTCACCACCCTCACAGGAAAGAATTTCTTCCTTATATCCAATCTAAACCTCCCCTGTTTAAGTTTGAACCCGTTACCCCTTGTCCTGTCACTACAGTCCCTAATGAAGAGTCCCTCCCCAGCATCCCTATAGGCCCCTTTCAGATCCTGGAAGGCTGCTCTGAGGTCTCCACGCAGCCTTCTCTTCCCCAGGCTGAATAGCCCCAACTCTCTCAGCCTGTCTTCATATGGGAGATGCTCCAGTCCCCTGATCATCCTTGTGGCTTCCTCTGGACTTGTTCCCACAGCTCCATGTCCTGTTTATGTTGAGGACACCAGAACTGCACACAATGCTCCAGGTGAGGTCTCACGAGAGCAGAATAGATAGTCAGGATCACCTCCCTCGACCTGCTGGTCATGCTCCTTTTGATGCAGCCCAGGATACGGCTGCTTTCTGGGCTGCAAGCGCACACTGCAGTCGGCTCATGTTCATGTTCTCATCGACCACCACCCCCAAGTCCTTCTCAGCAGGGCTGCTCTGAATCTCCTCTTTGCCCAACCTGTAGCTGTGCCTGGGATTGCTTGGACCCAGGTGTAGGACCTTGCACTTGGCATGGTTGAACTTAATGAGGTTGGCATCAGCCCACCTCACAAGCTATGCATTTTCTCATGCAGGCTGAGACTTGGCATACACTGACAGGAGCTGCCCTTGTGAGTGTGAGCACAGAGCAGTTGCTGGGGTGGGATGTGACTACTGCAGTCATGGCGAATGTGCTGCAGCACAGATTTTTGTGGAGGGAACAAGCTGCTTCCCTGATTCTAGTAATCCGTGGAAGCCAGTGGAGCTATACATCCTGGTCTGTGGAAATGTTCCCATGCTGGGAAAAGCGTAGTAGAAGTGGCTTACAGTGGGTTGTAGAAGAATGAGACCTGATCGTGAGCCTTTGACACAACAGTACCTTCATCTTTAGATATGGTGATGAAGACTGTTGTGGTTGTGTTTTACAGAGGGGTAGGTACCCTTGACATCTCCTTTTCTGATCTAGGTAATGTTCTTGTCCTCTGCCAGACCAAGCAGCAATTTATTACCTTTGCTAGTGTTCCAGTGTGTCTGGATGCTTATTTGTGCTATTATTTCTGGCATCAGCCCTCCTTTTTTTCCCCTTCATAATGCAGTTAGGCCAAATACTCGTCAAACAGATGCCTTTTCCACAGGGATGTCACTGAACTAATATCTGACAGAGCTATTTTCTTATTATTTACATTCTCTGAAGAGATCTAGGCCCTTCAGAAATACTGCCTGGACTTTTTCAGCACACTAAAACTGTGTGCACACACCAGTGCTATTCTGCACATGCGTGTGGTGTCTTTGTATCTGAAACAGTCAGTTCTTGTCTAAGAAGAAGTCTTGGTCTTCTTTGCTTGTTGTGGTGTCATTACACTTGCTTCTCCCATGGGACAGATGCCAGAAGGCATGCACGGGGAGGCAGCAATTCCATGGAGTATAACAGTAAGCAAGTAACAAAGCTATTGCAGGATGCTGGCCTTCACCTCTATTTTTGTAAACACTCAGGTATGAAATATAAATGAATGTTTCAAGGATGCGCATTTTCTTCAGGGATGGCTGTTTAAGTCTTCATTGTTATAGGAAAGCTTGTTCTCTTGGGGTCTGGAAAGCAGGAAAGATAATATCCTTTCCTCTTCTCTCCCCTGCTGCCACTTCCACACTCTACCCTTCCTTTTTTTCTTGCTTCTTTTGCTGAATAGTAACAGTGCAAGGACTCTTCCTAAGCGAGACTGTCCTTATATATGCAACACAAGTAAATTCTTAAGCACATTATAAACCTCTGCAGCTGTCCTCTTCACATGGGAGTTTGCTTGATTCTGGACTGTGTTTCTTTAACCCATGTCACTCACCTGGGTAGCTCCTAGGGCTTAATGACAGCTTGTTTAGCATGGCACAGGGGCTGAGATCAGAGCTTGCAGGTTGTTGTCCATCATCTGATGCAGTTCTGTACCTGCTTGAGGGGGTGTTTTCACTAGTTTCACTTAGTTGCTTCAGCCTAAAAACTTGCTCCCCTGTTATTTCAGATCAGTGGCACAAATTAAATACTGTAGCTGGAAACATCACCTTGTTGGCTGTTTTACTTTTATAAGGGAAGCTGCCTTGCAGTATAAACAAGCCATCACTGCCTGAGCTGCAAGTACAAGCTTATTACTGAATAAATTATCTTAATTACATCACACGGGTGTCATGTCCACTGCAAAGTACCAACGAGATAATCCTAAACCATACCAGCTGTCATCAAGGGGAAAAGAGGTAGGTTAGGGATGCATTTAATTTTTGTACACTTGCCTGTTTTGCATAAGCAAGCCATTTCATCAGTATTAGTTTGAAAACCATGCAGATTAATTATTGTACACTTACTAGCAACTGGATTTTTTTTAAGTCTCTTATGGCATCCAGGATGTAGCATGGTACTCAACTTATTTAGTGGGGAGCTCACAGCTATTCCACTCGTAGCCTCCTGTAGTAGGGAGCAGGCAAAAACAGCACCCAAAAGATGCTCCGGTCTCAGACGGATGAAGCACGTATGCCACAGTGTGAAAGCTGTGTCACTAAGGAAGTGATCAAAGCTCTGCTGTTTATTACTGTTGCATTCATAGGATCCTTCTGCCTTAGATCCAGGAGCACATCTCTCCCCTGTCCCAGCTGCTTCCAGGAGAAGGTGCTATCAAGAGCTATAGAAAATCACTAGCAGCCACAGCCAGTTCTTTCAGTTTTCAATATGTGCAGTGTCAGACTGCACAGCAGTTCTCCTTGCGAATGGGATTTGCCAAAATAAATGAGCTGAGACTCTGCAAGGGGATTACTCATCATAGCAGAAGCTTGAGCTGCCACAGTGTTTGTCCTCTGTAGCGCCTTTGTTATCAATTCCATCACCAAAGCCAGCGCACCTTGTCATGTGGTGAGAAGTCAAACCACCAGCCAGGGGCCTTTCCCTTCTGCTTTTGCAGCTAAGAGAAAAGGTAGAGGCAAGTGAAAACAGTTCATACTTGCACATCATGTTTGGGTAGAGACACTGCAACTTATGGGTGTGAGTATTTGTTTCTCTAGCATTGGTGTTAGCTCTAGGGGTTTAGCTTTCTTCCTCACTTCTTTTCTCCAGTGGGTAGATGAAAGTTTGGGGTTCTTCTTCTCTCTTGCTTTATTTACCCACTCCTCTACAGTGAGAGAGCTCCTGCATTTATCTTTTGGGGAAGGGGGGAAAGGGTTGAGCTTAGTGAAAGGGAAAATGGAAGGATGAGAGAATTAGAAATGAATGGGAGACAGGCTGAATGACAGATAACCTCTCTGCCTTTCTTACGTATTTGCTTCTCTTTCCAGTCATGCTTACACGCTCTCTCACACCAAAGCATGTGCAAACTGTTTGACTTTCTCACCTTCCCACCTTTTTTCTTCTTCTATTCCTCATGCTCCTGAATTTCCTCTGTTGCATGTATTCAAAGGGAGATAAACTCAAGATTCAGTATGGCATGTGCAGGTAGAAGCCAGCAGTAATATGGGAGAGTTGGTGTGGAAGAGAAGAGGAAATTAAGGCAACATGCTATACCTTGAAAACACCATTATTTCTGGACCCTACTTAGGGTAAGTGCATGTCTTCATATGAGAAGGAACAGCCCTGTGGTTGCTCCTCCTCATAGCAACCTTCCCATGTGCTGCTCTTGAGATATTTCCACGGGAGCAGTATTCTGGATGCTGTCCTGCCCCAGGAAAAGCCTTGGGGATGGTCACCTTTGCTTTATGAGGTCAAAATGACCATGAAAGAAAGAGACCTGGCAGCCTTGCAGAAGAGGGAGCACTTGAAGCAGCCTGTTTTTTGGATGTGCTCAGCATTTGAGACTGGCAGGGCTTGGATATCCAGAATTGACTGTTCAGGACATCGTAGGTTGGGCTCCCAGAGATAGCCTCATCTTATCTCTTACAACATCAGTTCTTTTCCATTATGTGCCCATGGATAGGCTGGTTTGGAAAGTACAGCCTGTAGGGAGAAGATTGTCTTTTTTGTGGCTTTTGTGACCCATCTTGTCTGCCTCTAGCTCCTTCCTCCTTTCAAGTTGCTGCTGTGAAGGCTGAAGAGAAACGGAGCCAAAAAAAGTGCAGAAGGGATGTGCACACAGCCATTATCATCTTCACTTCCAAGGGGAGGCCTGTCCTTTGCCCCCTCTTCCCAAACAACTAAAGTTAATCAGATAACCTCTTAAGACCAAGCCTAAGGCAAAATCAATCTCTGGAGGAAGTTGCAATTGCTGTTGCTCAGACAGCAAGCAAAATGTGAAATCCATATTGGTTTATTAAAAGCACAGGTTTTGCCTTGCTCATCTCTAATGATGACAAGTAGCAATCACTTTCATTATATGCACACATGGACACACATGGGTAAAATACAGACTGCTTTAAAGGCAGAGTCTTCCTGGGGGTGCTTGCAGTGATTTTCATCACTCCCATCACTGGGGGCGAGTGAATCCTCTTTCTTGAGCAGTGCCCTGTCTTGGCATTATGATTAAGTGCTCTGATCTATCTGTTTCCCTCTGGATTTTATTATCTGTTCTGTTTCCTTGCTAGGGCTGAATTTGGAGGGGATATATATGGAGGTAAGACAAGCAAGTACAGCAGACCCACCAGCTAGAGCTCTGATGTGCAGCCACAGGCTTTTAAAAATCAGTGAGATAACAGCACCCAATTGGTCCCTAAAAAGAAGCATGCTGCAAGCATAGGTTTTCTCCTGGGCAGGCTGGAAGGCTCCTAATTGCCAGATATCAAGAGGAGAGTCAGTCAGGCATGAGATAGAAACCTCACAGTGGGGAGACAGCTCAGTGGGAAGTGTCTGGTGAGCAAAGTTCCTCAGCTCTTCATAAGTGTTAGAAAATTATTGTCAAACTTTCTCCTTCTCCTTCACTTGCTTCCCTGTGGAAATGAAACCAAGCTCAGCTTCTCCTCTTCAGTCACTCTGAGGTCCCCGCAGACGTGCAGGGTACCCTTCCTCTGCTTCTGCTGCTACACTTCGTGCTGGCACCCAGCAGACCCCCACAGTAGCCTGGGATAGGGTTAATGAGCTGGAGGAAGCTGCTCAGTACCTTTCTGATTCTTTACATCATGCTTTTCAAATTCACCCTTCCTTTCTTTACAACCTCCCCAGTATATAACCATGACCAACCTATGTCTATGTATCTATTATGCAGTAATCTGTTTTGGGCTGTTTCATAGAATCAACCAGGTTGGAAAATACCTTTAAGATCAAGTCCAGCCATTAAAGGTCTTTGGTTAACTGGGAGAATCTGGTGTTAGGTGAAACAAAGACACTTTGTACTTACCTTGTGACAGCTGATTCCTTGGGGACACAAACTAAAGGGGAGGGCAAAGCAAATTAACTCTCTGATCTGATTGGGGACCAGTTAGCTACTGCCCTGACAAATCTGCCTTGTCTTTTGTTTTTTCTGTCCCCATTTGTCACTGTGAAGATTTCCTCCACTTTGTACTTTCTCTCCCATGGCTCAAGTGGAGGCTTGGGTAGCAGGAACTCTGTTTTTCCTGGACCCCTCCGAATTTCAGAGACTCACTGATTTATTCAGGCCAAACGAGACTTGCGTGATCATTTTGTGTCACTCTCACAGAAACTGTTTTGCCTCTTTCATGTGCCTGGCGTGGAGGGCTGGGTTTCTGCCTGTGTCTTCACTCAAAATGTAATGCTGGGATTCTCCTTCTTTCATTGTGCAGTACTGTGGGTCACCTAGTCACACCAATGTCTCATGGAGGTGGAGAGGGGCAGGGGAGGAAAGCAAGAAGGCACCAGTGTTGTGTTTGGTTTCTAGGAAGTCTGAAGCTTTTAGTGACTGCAGTGTCACTTCAGACATTTTCTCTTATCTCCTCCCTGTATCTCTGTATGCTGATGATGCTATTAGGCTCAGTTATTGAGAATGGGTCACTCTTGTCTTTTGTATAGGCAAATAACAACTGACAGTTGTGGCTGCAGCTACTGCCATTGTACTGTTAGGCTTGTGGATCTATAGAGCAGGGGTATACCTGACACCTTTCATTTGTAGTAGTGTTAAGGACTGTCATGTCTATCGAGTTTCTTTAGGATTTCAGCTTTGGCTTGGTTTCTCCCTGTTTGCTGCCATGCCATGGGCAACAGGACACTTCATGGGAATAGAGAGCCAGTTTGGGCTGGTGGAAGAAGAAAGTAAAATACGTTTCTTTCTTCTTTGGGAGGCTGTGAGGAAGGGGGCAGGAAGGCAAATGCAAAAATCCTAGCAAGTCCTCACTCAGTCTTCCCATGAACAGTGGTTCAGTCTTAGCTCTCCCTGCAAACCCTGATCACATCTCAGAAACATGCATGGAAAGCAATATTGAGGCAGGAAAGTGCAGGTCTGGTGTCATAGAGTTAAGAAATGGATATTTTAGCTACAAATGCTACAAGATGCAGAGAAAGCCCCTGCAGCTGGAGCTCAAATGGCTTTGCATCTGTAGAGTATGAACAGCTCTATCACTAGCAATTAGCTTGTAGGCTGGTCTTTAACTCCACTGCTCCAGAGGAATGGAATTCCCCTAATCCCCACTTTAAAGATATGACGAAGAATGGGCAAATGAAATAGAGTCTGCAACTTGACCAGAAATAGTACATTTACCCTGGGATCTACAACAATGCTTGTATAGTGCCTGGTCACTTAATATTATAGATAATAAAATCAAGGTTGTCTTTCACTGGTAGGATAGTGGGGTGGGGGGTCTGACCTGGCCCTTTTCCTGTGAAAACAAATGTGCCTCATCCTTTTCCAGTAATCCTTGCTGTATACTGTTACTGCCATGAATTCCTGTCCACCAAGTTGTGCACAGTCATCTTAGATTTTACGCAGCTTGGTTTGGAATTCTTCCAGCCTTTAATCTTACTCCAAAGAGGGTATCCCTTTAACAGCCTTTTGGTAGGATACTACAATAATAAGTCACAGGTATGTTAATGTAGAATAAACTTGTTCTTTACTGCATGCAGCCCTTTGTTGCCCCAGGAGGTCATCAAGTCAGTTACTGTGAAAGGATTTCAAAAAGGGCCTGGATAATTTTATGACCATTTGTAATGGTCATGTATTAAGATAGGGGTAATCAAATCTTATGCTTTGTGGCAGATGATAACCACAGGGACCATGAAATGGCTCATTTTCTCTCTCATGCACCAGTTGACCATTTGGGTGGAGCTTTTGCCTTCCCCTGGACCACTTTAAATTAATTGCACCAGAAGCACAGAAGACTGGAAGCCCTAAACCTTCTGATCTTGTCTGGCCTGTTGAAAGCTGTGAGACTCTGGTCGGCTCCCGTGTTTCCAAGGAAAGGTTAGGGAAGATGGGTTCAGTAAAAACCAGGAATTGGCATGGGGTGATGGCAGCAGTGCTTTCTGTGACAGATAAAGCTCACAGGTGAATTCCTGGTAGCAGGCATGCAGACTGTGGACAGTGGAGTAGCATCATAGCTATAGGGCATGTGTTGTCTGGTCACAACACACAACTAGGGCATTGCCTGGCCTCTAAGGTTGTATAAGCAGTGTCTCTTAGGGTATTATTGCATTGGATTTTGGATGAGAAAGAAGTCTTGTTGCAGTTTTCTGCTGTAGTGCTTGTGCTGGCTTCTCTTTAAGATGTGTGTTGGACAGGGGAAGCCAGGCTACGGGAGGTTGGGAAGTGGGATAATATAAGGAATTTTCATTCTATGGCTGTTCTGTGCTGGCTCCACTGTGATCCACACCTCTCTGCTCCGTTTGTTTCATAGCATGGTGAAAATGGATGAAACACTTCACTGAAGAATGAATTGTGGCCTTGGAGGCAGCAGTCCACATAGGTGCTTCAAGCCATTTATGACTATGAAGAAAGTGATGTTCTTGCTAGCAGCCACTCCAGCTAATGCAGTTCCTTGTAGAGTTTTCTCATCAGCTTTCTGTATTAAAGTGTAATTCTGTGTCCAGTTTCAGTCACTGTTAAGACAAACACATTTCCTTCCCTGGGCTTTTTAACCTCTCTGTTTGCAGGTAGCCAGAGATTAGAATGCAAGGTCACTCAGATACAGCATAGATGAATAATATAAAGCCAGTCAGTCCTCTGAATATGAAAGATACAGTGTGCATGCAGCTAATTTAGGGAATCTGCCCCTTCAGGAATGGATGCAGTGGTGGTGGCTTGTACACAGCAATGTTAACCAGTATTTCAGGGCAACCAATAAAGTGCAAGAATTATGGAGTAAAGGAAGATGGAAATGGTATTCTTTCATCTATTCTGAACTAGAAGACTGCAAACGTGAGCGATGCTAACCGGTATTCTGGGGCAACAAATAAAGTGAAAGAATTACAGAGTAAAGGTAGATGGAAATGGAATTCCTCCATCTTTTCTGAGCTACAGACTGCAAACATCTGTGCAACTGTATGTGAGAGTCTTACTTCAGTCAGTAATGCTCTGAACTGGCAAATGCAATGCTCTGAGATGCTCTTTTGTAGTGTTACACTGTCCACCTCTTATCACTGGGAATCCTAAATACTTGATGGAGAGAAATGAGATCAAAAGGAGAAAAACTGCAGGATGGTTGGCAAAGGAGAATAAGAGATGCTGTCAGGAGAGAAACTGAATTGAGAAGGGCAGTAAATGAGGCAGATAGATGCAAGAAGGCTGTTCAAAAGGCAGGACACACAGAAAAGAGGCTTTTAGAGCAACAACAATGAAAGGGCTACCACACAAGATGGTACACAGTGAGGAGAGCAGTGGTTAGATAATGTAAGAGCTCTGTCTATTTGGGTTTATGTCTTGACATGCATCAGATCCCTCCCTTCACAATTCACATTTTCATCTCAGTCCCTGAGCACCAGCAGCCTCATCCCCCTTTACCTTGCATTGTATCATGCAACTTCCTTTCAACTCCTCAGGCTTCAGGGCTTGGAAGAGAATCTATTGATAGATCTCCCCAGCTGTCATAGACTAGTTCAGATGAGGATTGGATGATCCCATGATGTTTGAAGATAGGGTTTTTTTGCATCTATAGTAAAGAGGCAGTTTAGTTTTCCTAAGAAACACTGCATCCTCCCCTTGCCTCAGCTCAGTCAGCTTGGTGGCTCTGCATCTCTTCAGTCAATGTGCATATCATGATGTTAGATGTTCTCCCACAAATTGGGCACACAGGTCCTCAGGTCACAGGGCTGTATGTTTTAGAGAGCTTGGTCTTCTCATTATCTGCTGTAATTGGGGAAAACTTTAACTTCATGGGACAGAAACTGTCAAAACCGGTTCTCTAATATGCCCATAACTGCAAGGATTTGTAAATAGGGAGAACCAGAGCAGCAAAGCACTGATTGGAGCTCACAGCAGAGTTTACCAACAACCACTAATTGCCAGCTCTGTTTGGATGCATTGTAAATGACCAAGATAATGCAAATTAGGAAAACACTCTCTTGGCAGAATTTGAGCAGCTTCTGGGAGCTGGAGAAGTCATGCAGCCCCCTCTGTAGCTGAGAGCAGAGGCCAATTGGTTGTGACTGCTGTCATTTTTCCTTAGGCTGGGAGCCCAACTGCATCACATGCCGCCCTCCAGGGGTTTGTTGCTAGTTTATGCCATGCAGTGTTGGGGCTTCAATTTTTCTACATATCTATATATATATATGTGCATACATATATATGTGTGTGTATATATATATGTACATTTATATGTGTATGTGTATATATATATACACACCCCTTTGCTGTTAGTGCAATTTTTAAAGGTAAAATATCTTGGGGTGAATGTCAGCTCTGACAATGGTAAGGTTTGACAGTACTTTGTTAAAAGCAGGATTTTTTTACTTTTATGTACTATTTTTCTTTAGCCATACTGATTTTGTATTGGAAAACTGTCTGTCTTGGATAGGGATATGGAATCAGCTGAAGTAGAGATTCCAGAGATACCCTTGTCCTTTTTCTCCACTCATCCTGCACGGGTTTGAGCATTGCGGTGAATCTGTGAGAGCAAGTGGAGTGGGATTTGCTCCCTGGGGGGAGACAGGAAGGGAAACCCATCTGTCCAGCCCCTTCCAAGTTTGCTAAGCCTGACTTCATGGGGAGATCCCCAATGTGTACTTGCCTAGGGCAGCAGAAGAACTGTGGACTTGAGCAGGTTGTGGTGCTGGTTGTCTGCTTTGGCAGGGCAGATAGAGATCTTTCAGCTTTTTCAAATGGAGTTCTTTTGCCTACTGTTTTCTGCCTCTCACAGCTATGTACTTGGTGGGATGTAAGAGGATGGCAGACCTGCACTGGATGGAAGTCCAAATTAGGGCTGCCAAGTTATTGCTTAGGCAGGGAGAAGCTTGATGTTGCACGTACAGCAGCAGGAGGATATGCAGTGCAACTTGGAGCAAGCTCTGAACTTCCCACTTAGGAAGGGATCCAGGTCTGTAAGGAAGCTTTGGCACTGCCAAAGGGTGTTTGTTGTTAGGTGCTTGTGTTGGGGAGTGGAGGTTGGTCAGCCTGAGACATACCCAGTTGGAAATAGCCACCGTTGGATTGAAATCTGCCCAGATTATTCTCTTAGTTTGAAACTCTCTGGTCAATGCATGCGTAAATCTTGGTCCAATAACAATTCCTTACAAGGATACAAAAGCCTTGAGGTGCCTGTCATGCCATCCCATTTGGGGAATAAAATCAGAGCGGTAAATTGCCATAACAGCTACCTGTGGGCACTGGCATTGGCTTTCTGCTGCACGTCTTCCTGTAAATGGTGTTTTCAGGAATGCACTTGTTCAGAGTTTGCCCCCCACGATATTCATGGCAGGCAGACACATAGGGGGGCATAAACACAGCCAAAGCACAATGGGGTTTGAAACTTGTAAGAATTATTTATGGAAAGTGGGATTTTTACTGTCCCGCTTAGCTTTGGCTGATGGAGCTGTGATGGTAGAGGGAGGTGCGGAGGAAGCGCTTTGACCCTAGCAGTGAAGGGAAGTGGGTACCCATAGTGAAAGAATGTAGAGGCTCAAACCCTGTGTGTCTCAGCTTCCCCTGGCTCTAAGTGCTGCACTTATGCTAAGCAATCCCTGTTCACAATGAAAGGCAGTGTACTTTATTTAATAACTGTGTTGTGGGGCTCCTCTGGGAGCTGAAGTGCCAGAATTGGTTGGCTTTTTAATGGGGCCTGTCAGGGGAATCGGCTACAGATGGGGAAATGAGACATGTTCACTCATCTCTGGTTTTAACGTCCCAGCACTGGAGTAGAAGGGTGGGTTTTGTTGAGTGCACTTTGTGGCTCTTTCTCCTCTGTAACAGCCCGACTACTTAATGCAAAATGCTGCTTCTCAGCTTTAACTCAGCGAGGCAAAGCGCTGTGTTACAAAAGCACTGTGGGAAGGGAGAGGAGGGGAGAAAAGCACGCATGTTTATTTGCTCCCATTATGACACTGCTGCTGTGAACACAGATCGAAGCTTTCCTTCCAAAAGGCCTCTTGGCACAGGTTATTTACACATAAATGGCCGCAGGTGATTTATTTATTCTGCACAGCTGGGTTCTGCAAAGGAAACCGTGGGCTCTACCTGCCAATACGCTAATACTTCTCCCTGCAGAGCTCCAAGGGCATGTGGAATTTGCTGTGCTGCAGGAGGCCAGAGGCTCAAAGACTCCGGATGAGATTTTCAAGGCTGTGGGTTAATTTTGTATATACCCGGTCCGTTTTGCTCACTTATTTGTTTTGCTGCAGGACTTTGGTGCAAACCAGCACACAGGGGCTTGTGTGTAGTGTTACAAGGGAAAGGATGGTGATTAGGGATGGAGTTGGGGAAGAAAGGCTTGTGTTGCATAACTAAGCTGTGCTGTGCTGTTGGAGGGAAAGAAGAGGCTGCATGTGGGGAAGCAGCAGGCACAGATTCCTGTGGGATTGTTCATGGAATAAAATTGGTGATTCGATAACTTGCTGTGTTGAATGCACTGTGCCCATAGAAAAGTTATTCCTTATGTGGGATTTTAAACCTATATCAGAATTACCTATATAAGTAACCAAGTCTAGATCTTTATGCCTGAGTTTTGTGCCTTGAATTCCACTCATACTGATTTTGTGTCCTTTAGGGCTCTTAGCATCCACTGCTCTGTAGCCAGACATCATTGTCTATGTATTTTTGTAACTCATTAGAGAGAGGAAAGTATATCACAAATACCAAATCCAAGACCTCTTAAGTGCAGGATAATGCATATTTACTTTTGCTGACTTCTCGGGTGAAAAGGATTTTCTGCATAAAGTACCTGTATCCTAGAAGTAGCGTACCCAAAAGCTGTTGGGAGAATAATGTGGAAAGAGGGGTTGTAAGGAGTAGGGTGATACGTCTATGATGAACCGAGGGTGCTGTGGAGAGGAATGTGTTTCAGAAACCACCTTGTCAAAATTGGGGTCCTCAGAGCCATGGGTAGTGAAATCGGTCTGAAAATCTCTCACATCTAACTTCAAAGGTGCCTGAAGACTTTCAAGTGCAAATGCTTAGAAGCTAGAACATCAGCTGAGAGCAGAGAGGATGGCTGGTTTCCCTTCTCCACCCTCTTTTTTTTCCCCCTAAGGGGAATTAGCCACTCTGATACTTCCATAAAAGTTTTCCACAACGGAAACCTGTCTCCATTAGACAGAATATTTGCATGAAAGGCTAAAAAGCCCAGACCCTGCAGCACTGGAGCCCCAAAGCAGCTCTGTCTTTAGACATCTTTCTACAATGGAAACCTTGTTTGTCCTCCCTAGCCTGACCCATTGCCTCTGGGCTGTGGCTCTTGTCTTACAAAATCTTAAGATGGGGAGGCTCTGCCTTCCTTTTGCCCTTCACCCTCATATTTATATTGGGTTAAAATTTGACATTCGCTTATCAAACAAGAAAGGAGTTGAGGAGAAGGTCCACTAAATGTTTAGGCAGGTGCTGTCACTGCCCATTTGGTGTAAGGGTGTGTTTAGACAAGACTTTGCATAGCAGAGTGGGAGAATGTGGTGGTTAGGAAGTGAACTGAGATTTGGAAGGCCGGGGCTCACACACTCTTAGTTAGATCTCAGATGAGTCCTTTACTCTTTTGGTACTTTAACTTGCCGTTAGCAAAGTGGGGCTTGTAAGGTTCTCTTGCATCAGAAGAGATGTTGGAAGCATGTATGCATTACTGGGTCTAAGATTCTGGGAACTGTAAAAATGCATAAGAGTTTCAACCATTAAAATGGCTCTGGCTGAAGGGTGTGGAAGGTGATTGGGAATTAAGTTCTGTTCTGGATTCACACTCCTCCAAACCTTGTGCATAAGGGGTTGAAATGAGCCTGCTGAAACCTGACATCTAATTCCCATTTCTAGAGAAGCAGAAAATCTCATCTAGAATCTCAACTTAGGAAGTCAGCATATGTCAATTTTTGACACGGCTGAGGGTATTTAATCTTTGTCTGCTACTTCTTTAGGAATCAAGTTTGGGTTTTTTTTTTTTGATGCCATTCGAGGAAATAAGACAATTTCCCAAGTCTTTTTTTTTCCTCCTTCTTTTTATGACAGAACCCCGACTACTTAGGGTTAGCTCTATTATAAAATTTTCCTTTTAACAAGTCTGATAGTACAAAAATGTCATTTGAAATGACTCTCTCCCATTACTGAACAATAAAGCTAAATGTAGAAACCGGAGTTCTTGGTGGAAAAAGGTCTTATTTTTTTTTCTATTCCCTTTTGTTTTATCCTTGTTTCTACCCTTGGAAATAGAAATGTCCTCATGTAAAGTAAAAGAATGGCTTCAACTTTCTTGAGATGATGGAGCAACTTTTATTTATATCAATTTAAAAGTCTTAGATGCAGGATCAAAATGTGAATGCATGTAACATCCAGCTGTTTCTGAAGTGACCATGCTTTTGAACACTCAGGTTGTCTGGTCGAGAGAGGGTAGAAGTGGTGGTCTCACATAAAGAATACAGAAAGATTTAGAGCTCAGAAGAGGAATCAGGATCTCACTGTGCCTGATAACTTACAAAAGTAGGATAGTAGTGTTCAAGAAAGCTGGAGTCAAGCCTGCTGTGTAGGGTGGAAGAAGACCCAAATATACCCAATTTTTGTTCATGGAATGAGAGCTTATTAAGTATATATCCATCACATTCCCCAAAGAATTCTCTGAAGCTATCCTCTTATTCCCACTATTAGAATGTCACCTTTATATGAGTACACTAGGCTAGTCTAGCACTCGAGTAGCATTTGGCTTCTTATTTTGCCAGAGGTTTCCAAGATGTCCTTGGGTAAGCCACTAAGGGGATCATGGATGTTGATGTTGATCCTTACAAGGATGCTTGTAAGGCCATCTAGGTCCTTAAGCAAAATCTGTTCTTTCCCCCTTTTTCTTAAGAGGGGCAGTGCAGGGTTGGGAGTGTAGAAGAGAGCAGGAAAACTGCTTTCCTTCCACTTCTTCCACTTGCTGAATAGCAGGGAAACCACTGAATTCCTCAGAAGGTAGGTTTAGTTTTAAACTCTTCCTGGAAACTGAGCAAAGGATGGATTTGAAACTGGGCCTATTCTATCCTGTATTATGGTTGTAAGCATGCTGCTGTGTTGGAGACAGGGTTTTCCTTACTTCCTTTGCTGAGGAAGAGGGAATGAAGAAAGGAGGCATGTGTTAACATGCTAAAAACACAGCATCTGTGTCAGACCCAGAAGATGAGGCAGGGAGGGAATATCAAGGAATCCAAATTCATCCAGAGTATGGCTGTGAAGGAAGCTCTGAACATCTGCCAGTTTTACATGGTTATACATGTGCTTAGTTACAGAAATATAGGTGCCTCAGTAATGTATGAGCATAAAGATTACCAGTAGAGTTAGTTCAGGTTCTAACTGGGTTTGGAGTAAAAGCCAGGTGGAGGCTTTGTGAGCACAAAGAGAAACAGTGGTCAAGCTCTGTTTAGGGTTCTAGCAATTAGCTCTTCCCTGCCTGCTAGGGATGTCATGAGGATCAGTGCGCAATTGCCGGGACACCAGAGGTTGAAGGTGCTTGTGAATGCCTACAAATACAAGACTAGGTTGGCTCCTCAGAGCTGTGTGCAAAATGAGTCTGGAACTTCATATTTCTGAAGGAAAACAGGGTAGAAATCCAGTTACTTCTTCTCATAATATTTTGTAGCCTGAATAGTGCGTTTGAACTCACATGGTGATGAAGGGAAGGTTGTTCATGGCATTGCTGGAGATAACAACGCAGGACTTTGACCCTGAAGCATTTTGACCCTGAAGTTCTGCAGTCCTAGATGAAAAAGAGGGTGTTTTTGTCAGGACACGTGTGAGGCAGCGTGAGACCAGAAGCACTGCTGGGAGAAGTGCAAAAGGAGAAGCTGTAATCTGGCAGCAGCGGAGCTTTGCAAGGCTCTTAGCCTTTACCTTTCACTCAAGCCTGAAAACCTGTAAAGGTCAAGGCAAGTTGTGTAATTCCCCCAGAATGACAGGGAAGGCTGTGTTCCTGGTGTCCCGAGGGTTTCATGCTGCTTTGTTTGCTTCTTTGCCTCTCCTTGTTTGTGCTCATGATTTTTGCGGGTTGTTGGGAATCAAAGGGAGGAAAAAGTTTTAGTGTTAGGAAAAAATAGCCAGCGTCCCTCACACATGCACTGCTTGCAGACGTGCTTCCTGCATTTGACAGCAAAATCAATGAATCACTAGGAATCTCATCTTGGTATCAGCACAGAAAGGTTTCCACTCTGCAGAAGGTAAAAAAACATAGGGAAAAAGGCAAAAAGTAAAACCATTTCCCTTCTAATTCTTTCCTGTTTCCCTTTCCCTGCACATCACTGCATGCTCACACCTACAGATGTTGACACAGCAGTCTAGCTAGCCAGAGCTGCCAGTCAGTGCAAACACTGTGGGAAGGCAGTAAATACCACTGAGGAATAAATGCTCCCTGTTAGTGCCACCTGGGAGGAATGTATTTTATGGGTCTCCTCTCTCTGCCCCTTGCTCTTTGTCCTCTGTTGAGAGAGCGTGTCCATGGGGCTCCCCTTACATCTCCTAAGAGATACGGAATGCCCCTTGCTGCCCCTTGCTTCCTGTAGGGAAGGAATGCTTGCAGAAAGAACTGAATATTTGACCAAGTTGTTTCCTCCACTGATGGAGAGCGTTTGTCCCTTCTCTGTCTTCTGGGATATTTGTCCCCTGTGCCCATGTTTGTTTCTGATTTAATGCAGTGCTGAGAATAAGCTGCACTCCCAGGCTGCTGTGTGGAAAGAAGGGCAAATGTGTCATCTTTGCTAGCTGAAATCTTCAAGGTGAGGGAAGGGATCAAGCATAAAGCAGGAGGCACTCCACATGAAAGGTGACCTGCTGGGCATGAGATTTTTGTTTGTTTGCAGGGATACCCTGTAGATATGTGTGTATGGTGCTGTACAGAGAATAATGTGACTACAGAACAAAAACTGGCATTTATTGTACTTTGACCCTCTACATTGCTAATACAGCTCCAGCACAGGCTGATCTTAGTCAAACCCATAACTGGCCACCCAACATGTCCTGCTGGAAGTGTGCATGGCCTGGTGCTTCCTCCTGTTGCAGTCCCTTTTAATGTAACCTCCCTTCTTACAAAGAGCCATGGCACCAAGCAAATAGGTTCTAGGTTAGAATTTGTTTCCTCTTAAAAGTGTGCAAAGTCATGCAGAGGGACACAGTTGAGATGAAATGGGGAAAGGTTAGGCCATAAAGGTGATTTTCCAGCTACACAGGTGACCTCACTTTGCTCTGAAGGCAAAGCTCAAATTCACAGCAGTTCCACAGTGGTTCTTCCCACTTAATGCACACCCAGCCCTGCCATCACTAACTCTTCAGCCCAAGTAAAGGTAGAGCAGGACCCTTTTCCTATTTGCCCAGCCAAGCATGTATTTCTGCATCCTACTCCAGGAGGCAACATCGTCTATTGGGATAAAAGACAAAAGAGAGCAGATCTATCCTTCTGTTATTTCCCTTAGCTCACTCTATGTCCTTAGTGCTATAACAACCATTAGCTCACTAAGAGGTCTAAAGAAAATTCCCAGTTAGCCCCCATCTTTGGAAGACTCTTTAAGTTCAAGACCCCCTTTTATTTCTTAAATAAAAAGCCGTAGGAGACATGCTGATATAAGCATTAAAATTCCATGGTAATAACTGCAGCATGTTTGAATTGGAAATTATTTGCTTTCTCTAATCCCCCAAAATAAGCCAAATAAACCCAAACTGCCTCACTGCAAAGGTGACTCTCACTTTTTCGTCTGTTCAGAGTTGGCTGTGATGATCCTGAATATTTTTCCATGACTGAAAGGAAATAAAATCCAGCCTTCTGTGACTGCAGCTCTGAAAGGGTTTGGTTTGTTCCAGCAGGTGCAGTGGCTTTGGTAGCTGCATAAGGAAAAGATTCCGTGGCTGAAAATACAACAGGGAATTAAGGAAGATAAGGCACCAGTCTGCATCTGACTTGGTGAGGGATGTTAGTCAAGTTATGAACACTTGGCTTTTCCCCTCCGTTCAAGCCTGAGTGGCAGGCATGCTGCACAGATATGCTCACCCATACAGATTTTCCACCCTGGCCAGAGTCAGCAGCTGAGAATGGTGTTAACAGAGAAGCTGGTCGTTGGCACCTTGGCTTAGGAGTCAATTCTATACTCACCTCCACGTATAACTTAAAAGCAACCTGAGGAAATACTAGTGCTGTGAATTCCTTTAAACTCCACCATCTGGCCAGGGCACAAGGGCCCCTGGTTGACAAACAAGCTGAGCCAAAGTGCGGTATCCTTCCAGTTGCACCATCTCACCTCCTGCGCTTCTCTTACTCTGTGGTCCACAGAGGGAATCAACTGACATCGGATTCAACTCTGCACCAGCTGAAAGCATCCCTACAACGAGCGTCCTCTCCATCTAAGGATATTTGGCATGCCATTACCCTGCCAGCATGGCCTTATTCTTTTCAAGAAGAGATTTAGATAGAGAGATGAGAGTATGGATATTATTTCAATTTTAGAAGTCAATGCCACAATGAAAAAACTTCTTTAAGTAGTTTCTGGTTTGGTTTTTTAGATACCGTCTCCTGAGAAATCATCTCCATTTGAATTTCAGGGAAGATGATGTTTTATCTTCTGTAAGTCCAAAATGTACACTTTTATAAATCAGTAAGGAAAGTGCTTGATCTCTGTTCTGCTTGGTCCTCTGTAAAACTCTGCACTGTGATTTAATAGCAGAGTTGTCTGTCACTGGCAATGGATGACTCTACCTAACAGAACTGTTGACGCACGAAAGTTATTTCCATCGCGTCTACAAGTTTAAAGAATGTGTTTTGCAGATGCAATTAATTTGAAACAAACCCTGTGTATCCTGTAGAAAAATTAGGACGCGGCAAATCTGGACAGAAAAGAATGGCAGCTAAGCCTCTTCCCCTGTCAGAGCAGACACTGGGCTTTGCAATTCACTTCCAGAATTGTAAAGCCCATTATGAAATGTAGGGGTGTGCTCTTTGCTGGATGGAATCATGTTGGCATGAATAGGTCATCGCACCCCAAATTCCCAATCTAGTGAATAGCTACTGTAAGTGATAATCCCAGGAACATTGGCTATAATAGCCTCTTCAAAGGCATCTAAAATGTGGCATGAAGTTGGAGGTGAGGATCCTAGTGCCAGCCAATCCATTAATCGCCTGGACTGGTGCTGGGAGTAGAAAAGAAGGGAGGTGAGATCTCCTGCTGCTTCAGGACTGAGGTAGGCACCGTTCCCTCCACTGCAGTTTTGGCTTCATTTGACACCTTAACTGTAGTGCAGAACAGAAAGAGTGTGTCTAATGTGCTTTAGGTAGTCGGTGCCTGAAGGAGAGCACAGCTGATGTGATTGCCTGGTCTTTAGTAGCATTGTGTATTAATAGGTTTGTATTACCACTGCAGGAAGGAGGCCAGCACCATTATGTGGTAGACAGTGTGCAGGCACAAAGATGACTGCTCACCACCCTGCAGAATTTCAGGACTATTCTTCTGTTAAAGCCTACTGCACTAATATTGGGGTTTGGTTTGTATTTCTCTTCCTCTCTGGGAAGGGACAAAGGCCTCATGTGATCTATAGCTTGGTCTTTATAAAGGTCAGCAAGTGTTCAGGCCTGACCAGTTTGGATGTTAAAAGTGATGCCTGACTATTTTCCTTATTTGTGTCTTGTGTTACTGGAAGACCAGATGTGGGAGTGATGGGGCTCAACATGTGAGGATACTTGGCAGCAAGTTCCAAGGTGAATAATAGGATTTATTAAATACCTGCTTCCATCTAGTCAACAATGCTACCAGGCAGCATATGGTGTCCAAATAGAGCTTTGGACCACCAAGGCTGACCTCCAGCACTTGGACAAGCAGGGAAGCCATGTTAGATGTTAGTAAGAACAGGCACCATATTCTCCCTTGAGACCCAGCCATCAGCCTGCAGCACATGCACAATGGCAGAACAACCACACAGTGTCTGTAATACTTCATGACAACCAAATATCAAAGGTTTTCATACCAGTGTTCTTACCATTAGGTTTCCTTATGCATGCTCCCATCTATCTTGGCTTTTCCCCAAAGCTGGAGTGGGAGGATGCTGTCAGTTACTCTGTTTGTGCTCTGTCCCCACTAATTCTGCCCATTACTCTAGGGAAGACAGTTGGTTGTGTTAAAATGAATGGCTGAAAACAAGTTAACAATACGGACACTTAAACTGACATAATTAGGCTTCAGAGTCAATATCCACAGAGATCTGGGAGAGGAGCCCGTATTTATCACCACTGTTTCGGTTCTTTTGCAAATAGATAAGGTAGAGCTGCACTGGGGTGTAATAATAAAAGGAAAGAAAAACCCCAAACCCCCAAAACTGGTTCATAACCATAAGGATTATCCCTTTGTTAAATGAAGAGCTGGAGAGTCCTCTAGGCTCTGCTAAGTGTTACTGTGTATTATTGTGCTCCAGTGTATTGTTACCTGCTTATGCAGTCCAAACCTTCAATTTTTCTAATATATTTTCCACATAATCTCATTATTTAATTGTGTATTTGGACATACAGCCTACCTGGCTTTGCTTTGTTCCTCCTTGTTCTTTTTTCTTACAACTCTTTCCCTTTCTTACACATCCTAGCTTGTTGAGATGCAAAATCTTAGGTCCAGGCATGCAGCTCTCTACCTTCCCATAGTGCAAGTGTCCATTTGTATCTTCCTCTGCTCTTGTAGTCTGCACATGTATGGTGTTATTGTGTTATTCCCTGCACACATACTCTTACTGAGTGGCAACTTTGACAATACAATAAGTAGAACAAAAAATGAGTTATCATAGAGGAAAAGGAAAAATCTTTTTAATAAACTCTATAACCCCATTGCTGGTTTACCTGGAAACAGCCCTGAGTAGCCTGATACCAGCAGAGGTGCATGAATTGTGTGTCTTGCTCCTGTGCAGCGATTGTAGAGCAGTGCAGAAGGCCAAGCTCTCTACCTCCATTTGTGTAATGAGGCTATTGGAGATAGAAGTTGAGATGCAGAGTTGCACATAGGAGATGCTGAAATGCTCTTAAAACAGATGTACATAATTAAAGTACTTCACATTTTCCTGGAACACCGGCTTTGCATTATTAGTTTCCTGACAAGGAAGTCTGTTTAGTGTGTTTGATTTATTTTCTTTTATTTGTTCTTAATGTTGGAGACAGGGGGTAGTATATCCAGAAGCAATAGAGCTTTTAGAGGAATCTGTGTCTTTCAAGCTAGCGTTTGCTCTTCTGCAAGCAAAAAAAGGAGAAATGATGAAGTCTTTGCAATGTACAATGGGTCCCCCAAGTAGGCCACAGAAGTCTAAAGGCCTATAGTGCAAGGCATGCCATAGATCCAGGCTTTGCTCCAGGACCACCATTGTTTGAAAACAAGGAAAAGGGCTTGAGTTGCAGAGGTCAGAAATACAGTACTCTCCAAAGATAAAAGATACCAAGGGATACTTAAGGTGGGAGCTGCAGTGAAGAGCCAGGGGGTAAGGTCTGGCTTTGCCTCAAACTGTAGTTCCAAGTTGCTTGGATCTAAGCCCTTGTGGTTGGCTTATCATCAAGATGTATTTTCTTCCTTTTTCTTTAGTAAAGAAGATGCTAGAACAAAAAAAGTTAGCAAGCAAGGAAGAGAAAAGCAGTAAAGCAATGATAAAAGTGCAAGATTCAGTTTCCCTAAGGCTTCTCTGAACTGCAGTGATTCCTCTTGCCTCAGACTGAGGGAAGCTTGAAAATTCCTTTCCCATTGCAGAGATTCGCTTTCCCAGAATGCCATCTCTGAGCCTCAATGCCCACTTCCTGTGAGCCAGCTTCTACTCCCAGGCTATTTACCATGTGTCTAACTAGCATGTCCACTTCTCTGCACTGGCCTCTAGTGTCTCTGTGCTCAAAACAAGGACTTTCAGTTGAAAATATTGCAGATTAAAGAAACCATGAAGAAAGAGAAAAATTGAAAGAGAGCACAGCATGTTTATTTTGAGTTTCTGAACATGAGAAATGATTCCGACCTCTCACAAATTAGCAAATCCAATTCATAGACTAAAGAGGCTGTCTGGCTTTCAAAGAAAATAGTGGAGAAAGAGCCTAGCAAAGAGCAACCATCCATTACTTGTGCTCGTGAACATAAAGTGTGTTTTTAGCCTCTGTCCTGACACTTGTTCTGTGTAGGTAGATCTGTTTTGCTAGTCCAAATGCTAAAAAGGAAAAACAAAGTTAAAAAACAACTAAAGAAACAAAACCCAAACAAAACCATGAAGACACATGCTGATTCGGCTGAAAAGGAGCTGCTCAGATTTGTTTCAGACCAAATAGTGAGCAAAGCCCTGACCTCCAATATAAAACATAGCTTTCTCCCCACCATACTCTGTATCTGAGCTTCAGAGACTTGCCTGACACTAATTTACAACTGTGTAAACGATATCTTACACAAGCTTTGGGCATAAACTATCCAGTTTAGGAGGATGGTCTTTGGAAGCATATTACAATGGTAACAGATTCATCTTGCAGTCAGTTGGTCTGTCTCTCTCCTTATTCTAGTATCATTTGAGGAGCCTAGACTCTCAGCTAAGGTAAGCTTGGCTTTACACCAAACTAGCTTTGCTTTTCCTGCACAATGCCAGTCACAAGCAAGGTGTTGATACTGTCCTAAATGATGAACCAATATGACTGCCATAGTATCAAGGTTTAAGCTGCATCTTGCCTCTCTGGTCCTCAGGCAGAGCAGAGGTTTCTCTCACAAGTTCAGAGTTGGTTGGGGTACAAGATAGTTGGTTTCTGTTCATTTGTCAACAGCCATGGGACTAATAGCCATCACAGATCTCACAGGCTTCTATTCCAAGTGTAATACAGCCTTCCTCTGCCTTTCCCACTCTTGAGTATTATTTGAATGTATACGATCAGTAAAACACATAGAAGAGCTGCTAGGGAAAAAAGTAATATCAAAACCCAAGCAACCCCTCTCCTTCCTCCTCAAATGCACTGCAGTTGATCTAGGGGAACAAATGAGGAGAAAAGGGAAACTGATCCATGATGGATGTTAGTTGCATCATTGCCTCACTACTGGAAGTCGCTTTGATTTTCCCAGTGGAAGGGTAGAGGAGAACCCACACAGAAACAGCACCAGATACTTTTCAGTTAAAGCATATTTTCATTTTAGATCTTGAGCACTGATGAGCTGCGCTCTGTATTCCACAGACCTAGAGGGTAAGCATCTTTCTGATGCGGAAGTCAAAATACTGTCTTCAAACAAAAGGTGTATCAAACTGTTTTCACCAAGGTTGCTTTGAACTTCATGCCATGTTTAGGAATGTTGAGTGCTTTTCAGTTTCAAACTTCTTCACGTGTACCTTTGAATGATATTTTAATGGCTGTGAAAGATGGGTGAATATTATCCTCACTTCATGTTTGAGGAAGGTTAGGGCTGACATGACTTGCTGTGAGCGGTGGAAGGAGTGGGTTAAGCCTTCTGTTTGGACTAGTTGGACTTAGCTTTTGTGAAATCTTAAGTGGAGCACAGGTGAATTGGCTGTAAAGGCAATCTTTTATTGGTAGCCAAGATCACAATTCTGTTAATTTAATTGACAGCACATAACTTACCATGGAGGCTGTACAAATGGGGTCTATGCTATAGATACTCTCTAAAGAGAGGCCTGGGAAGGCTTAGCCTGCCAAAAGCACCAGTGCTGGCATTTTGTTTAGTAATATCTTTGGCTTCTTTCCACCATTTATGAAGGGGAAAAAATGAAATTGCCTGTCATGTAAAAAAAAAAAAAGTTAAAAATATTGTTAATGGGTAATGCTCAAGCAGACAGCACAAAAGACCTCATAATTCCAAGAAAACCTGTAGCAGGACAGTGCCATATGTTTAAAACATATGGACTGATGATATAAAATGCTTCTGGAGGGAGAGCATTCCAAGGCATTACACCTTGCATGGCAGCATTTGAAATCAACATGTAAAACAACCATGGTGGGGGTGAGACAGCACTACCTGCTCCACAGACATGTTAATGAGGCAATCGGAGAGCTAATGGACTCCTGATAGAGCACTGTTTAGACATCCACTTAACTAAAGGAAATACTATTGTGCTGTGGTTACCCAGGAGGTCAGAGATTTCACAGTTTAAAGCTCTAAGAAGCATCCCTGAGGGTTATTAAGCCATAACCTTTCAGATCTTTCAGGAATGAGCATTCATGATGTACCATTAGCCTGTGAAATCACAGGGCCTTCTTGCCCTCCCTGCCTCCAATTTCTGTTACATTCACCTACTGGGTCCTGCCTTAAATTAGGCTGCAAGCTCTTCCTGCCTTGCTTTGTATTTGCATAGAGCCTAGCACAATGGGGCCCTGATACTGAATGAGGCTTTTGGATCCCGCTATAATACCCACATATGAGTAATGAATAGCTAATAGTAATAATAATAACAGTGTCTGCTTTGTGTATGAGCTTCATTTTCTTTTCTTTTTTTCTCTCTTCGCCCTGTTCTTGCCTGTGTGAATTACCTCACCCTCGTTTTTTCTCATTTTGCTTTTGTAAACTAGACTGTATCCAGTCTAGCATGTAGTCTTACACTGATGTGATGGAGAAGAGCACAGGGCTCTCTCTTGTAGGAAAAAGAAGGCATATGACAGACAGCGTAGATGTTCAGTCAGGTCAAAAAAACAGTGCTGTACCTTAGGTCTCAGCTCCATCTGAGCTGCCTTTATAGATGTTTTGGTAGCCTCCCTCCTGCAGTTTATTCTGATCCTTGTGACCTTTTCAGCTCTGTTTCTTGCTTCACAGTTGCAAAAGGAGGCTGCCAAGGGCAGCTCTGTGCAAAAGCATGTGTTATAAACAGGGCTGGCTTCTCTAAGGGGAAATTGCCTCTACTAAAAGAGACTCCTCTAGAGACAGATCACCCATCCCTCAGAGGGAGAACACTGGCAAAGCCCATCAGAGTTAAAACATTAAGAGAGCCTTGGTGTAGTACTGATTACAGCTCTGTTTAAGTGCTTGGTCTCTACTAACGGCTACCTATTCCATCGCAGTTTTCATTATGTGACCATTTTGACCCTTTAAATTTGATGGAGATAAATTTCTTTAATGAATGTTTTCTTTGTTGTTGAGGTTTAGGGGATGTCACAGATATGTTTGAGATCTGTCTGTCTGTTACTTTTTGTAACTTTGAGGTGGATAAAGTGACCTGTCATTACTGAGGACATACAGATAATGAAGAGTAATGCTTTGCTTGAGCTGGTAATTCCCAGACCAGGTGAAAACAAGGGTACAGTGGAGTCCTCACAGGGAAGTCTTACACTGGAAAGGCCAGTTCTGTAATGGACATCCTATGGCTCTTTTGCTGCTCACACCTTATCCTTGCATCATTTTCAAGTGAATTCCCTGCTACCATCCTGCTGCTTCAGTGCCAAAGAGCACCTCAGCATTCCCTAGTTAACTGTCAGAAGATGGAGAAGAGAGTGCTGATGAAAGCATACTCTGTTCCTTGCCATCACACACTGTAGATCAAAATAGGAACTTAGTGTGGACCTAACATTTGGAGAGGTGCACCCATGAGTGCGTTCCCTGTTTTAAGGTGAAGATGACATTTTGAGAAGACCGTGGTCTTCCCGAAGAACCAAAAAGTTGTGGAGTGCATTGCTGTCTCCTGATTTCAGAGGTGCAATGCACCATCAGTTGCCTGGGTGGATAATCTCTGTATATGCCTGTGTATATTCTAGTCTGCCTGTCTGTCTGAAGGGGGTACAGTGTAAGAATGGATCTTTTCTAGTATAGTTTTTTGTTGGAAGGGGATTCCAAAAGGGGTGTAGAAAAGGAAAGAGAGAACCCCCAGGAAAGTCAAAGTATCTATTTATTTAGTTACGTGTTTTGAGTTGCGTTTTGCATTAATCGCTGCCACACACAGAAGCCCTGTAATTTATTACTGGTGATAAGTGTGGACAGTAGCTATTATTTTTGCTCCCTGTTCTAAAATGTGTCAAGCAGGGACACTTAGATTTATGGAACATGTATTATTCAAATCTCGGGGCTCGATGGCTCAGCATGAACAGTCCCAGCTATTTCCAGAACCTCTCAGTCTTTCCTCCTTTATTCCTCCTTGTTTTTCACTTCCCTTACCCTTTCTTTTCGTGCTGCTTTGTTAGGCTGGATTAGGATAAAGAGAATTTATTTATACTAGGGCAGCTCCAGTGAAACTTCACACCAGTGACAGCACAGGTCTCACAGGGACTTCACAGGCTAATGCAGAGGGGCCTGGTTAATGCTCATTATGTGGAGCTGGAGGAAAAGGCGGTGCATGTCTGGATAGATACCTAACTATTAGGAATGCTGATGTGGTAAAGTAAAAGCTGGGTGAGTAGTTTCCTGGGTCAGAGTAGTCTTTATTTAGTTTTTAATGTCTGATTTCCTCTGGAGCTGTTGTAGGGTTGGAGTAAAGGCTGTATGGCTGTGTAGGCTAGAGCTCAAGGTACTAAAAGCTACTTTGCTTCTCATTGTCAGGGGTGAACTGCTACTAGATATGCTCGAAATCATTCTCACACCTGCACTCATCATGTCAACAGGTGGATTTCACACCTGGGATCTACATACTTTCCCTTCTTTCGAGTATAAGCTGCAGGGTATTGTGGAAGCTTCGGAGGTCCCCCTGGCAGACATTCCCTCTATAGCCAGTGCATAGATTTTGGCTAGTTTCTCCCTCTAGCTGCTTCCAACCACTGCTTAATGAATAGCATAGGGTTTCTGCAGGAAGGCAGAAGAGTTGGTTTCTAGGAAACTACTGCTTACATGCAGTTAGAAGCAAAAGGGAAAAAAAGAAATGTGGTGTGGAGCCACGGGAAAGATAGTAAATTCTGAGGAACCTTCAGACCAGGTGGTAAAATCCAATGGTGGTAGCAAAACTGAAAATGAAATCTTTCTCACCAAGAATAATGTATGGGGCCTAAACAGGAAAGGAAAGAGTAGTCACAGAGTAATGCTCAGAGCAGGAGTAGGACTCCAGCAAAACTAAATGATGAGTGGCTTTATCAGTGATTCGATGCCACCTGGGGAGGTCCAAACAACACCTGGCCTTACACACTCTGCTGAAGTGTTACAAGCCTCTACATGAGCACATCTGTGCCATCTGGGGTATGTCTGCATTGAAATGTCTTCCTTTTGTGCAGGAATGGAAGTGATCTGTACTAGTACGACCTTCTTTTGTATCAATATAGGTACATCTGCTCTGGGCTTGTAGGATAAGCCCACGACATGTTTACACACGTAACCCTTGTCTCAAGCTACATTATTGCCTTTTAAAAATGCTGTTGGAAATAAGCTGCTAGAAACGTGCAAAACACAAGAGATAGTGGAGAACTGAAGGAGAAGACCAAGGTATGGAGGCTCTGAAAACTGGAGTCTGAGGGTTTATTTCCCCCTGCATGAGTTCACATTGTTTTTATCTGCCCTCTTGTTAAATTATAGAGCAGGGAGCAAGGTGGCCTTAGTTATACTTATGATATCATATACTCATCATATCCATATAATATATGGATAACAATAGATCACTTGTCCAGCAAGACTGTGTATGTTCAGCCTGTTTGTGTACCTAGCAATGAGCCCCGGTATTCTTGTTTTTCCCATATTAAATCACAACAGGAGAACACTTTTTTTCCTTCTTTCTGTGAGACTGCTATTGATATCAGTAGCATCAGTATCAGGACTAAGTATCTTTTAAAGAAGTAAGTGAGCCAGAACTGGGAGGAGAAAACTACACAACAGAGTAAATGGCAATTCTGTATCAAAATGAATGAGATAAAAATGGGATACCATAACCTGTGTGTGTGGAAGAATGTGGTAAGGTCACACACAAGCATTCTGCACAGATTTGTGTGGCCTCTCTCAAAGTACCAGTTCTGATAGAGCTTTTAGTGAGACAGATTTCAGATCTCACATGTTAACTGTTTGTCAGCCTCTGAAATACCATGGTGAGGAGGCACTCAGAGCTGTTCTTTTGATACTGAAATCTGTATTAGTTCAGAATGGGACCAAAGTTAGAAGTCCTGCTTATGAGTGCTGCTGAACTTTGACATGTCATCTGGAACAGAACTTGGTGTCTTGTGCCTTTCTATAATAGGATTACTCTGAATTATCCAAACTGAAATTGAACATGCACATAGCAGTGGCACACGGACTGGAGAAACAGTTTATCAGGCTCCAGCAAATGTTGTTTGCAGCAGCTAATTTCTTGAATGCACAACAAGGAGTACTGGCTCCCATTTTAAGTGCTCTGGCTGGTGGTTCTGAAACAGAATGTTGTATCTGTTTGGGGTACATTTTCCTGTTGGTTTCCCCCTCCTCTAGAAAACAGAACAACCCACTGTGCTGTTTTGGCTTTTAAGCATAAAAGTTAGTCACAAACCAGGATGAAAGGTTGGAAAGGCAAGAACAGGTGATGGGGGAATTAATTTCTAGGAAAATCCCTGAGGAAATTGAGCATGATACAGCCCATAGCTTTGAGATGGACACAGACCTGCAGATCACTTTTATTTCCACAAGCTGGCATTTTTATGGAGATTTTCCATGAGAGTTTTTCCCAGCCAGTGTTGCCTATTGTGGCTCAATCATTATGAGTGACTCGAATAGACCAAGTTTGTTGTCTTCCCAGGGGAATCACTTGAAAAGTGACATGACACAAAACTTCAAGTAAATAGACTATTAAAAACTCGGATGATAGTTTTACGAGTCCAGAGGGAAAAGTGAGGATATCGAAATCCTTACAATGCTTTGTATATTATTTATAGTGTTAGGATAATGCCTAGAGGTGAAATACAGTTCTTGTCCCAAGTTCAGTGTGTTCTGAACATCAAGGGCTTGTAAGTGTGTTAACAGGCTGCTATCAAGTACCTGCAAGGTGTTTTCTCTGTCTGTGAATAAAGGTGAGAACATGAAACTGTGTGGATATACAGGAGGTGGCGAGGAGAACAGACTCGCCAGAACATCCATGAATTTTAAATGGTCTCAGAACCTGGAACTGAATCTTGCAGGTTGTGTTTTTATGAAAGAAGAGGGAGAAAGACAAGATGATCAAGGGCAATCATACACTAAGTGCATCAGCAATGCCAACAGCATATGCCAGAGGGCTTTGGCATCAGGTATAAAGGAGAGATTAATGGGCCTATGAGGGAATGAGAATAATAATTAGTGGAGTGTATAACGACAATTAATGTATTATTTATAATGTGGTTCTTCTCTGAAAAATGTGTTTGTTGGCAGGTACCAGCTGGCGTCCGTGAGGGCTGAATTTGATACTTCCTGATTCAGGCAGTGTGGTGTGGGGAAAGCTATCCCATTTCCGGCAGTAGCTGGGAGCCCTCGTACTACTCATGTACTTAAGTCATGAGAGGCACCTTCCTTGAAAGCACAGCGTGCATTTTAAGGAATGTATTAGTTAAATACAGCATCTGAGTCTTTGATCAGAAACTTGGCTGCTGTACTCCCAAGATCTGCCTCTTCCCCAGTTAGGACTTCTAGTAGCTTCCTTGTCTCTGTTTCTGGTCTTTACGTGGTATAGCTGTTCTTTCCCAGCTGTGCATGGTGTTGCATACACCACAGGTTGAGGGTTGTTCCCTACAACCCTCTTTGTCACCCTAACTCAAAATATTTATAACCTATTCCAAGAGTCCCTGGGTTTGACTGGGGCATTCAGTAGATTGGTTCAGGGTGTCTCTTAATATTTATAACTTGTTTCATCTATCACTGCCTCAGTTTCTCTGCTCTGAAAATGAGTATAATAATAAAGTCTAAGCTTACCTAGAGCAGGAGTTGGCATAGTGAGAGCCTTAAATATGATGATAGCATATGCGGAAGGAAGGACATGCTGGAAGTAAACTTTCCTCTTTTTTCTGCTTTGTTTAGGGTGCTTGCTATTTAGATAGTTGGATTGAAGTATGTCAGAAGTAGATAGTAGGGTTGAAGAATGTCAGTGGGCTTTTCTAGAATGAACGGGAGAGGACCAGACGCCTCTGTAACCTACATGGCTTGTATATTGATAATGTCAGTGTATGTAATGAAACCATCCTAATGGGCAGATGCATGATCTCTGTGTTGCACCCTGCTTGGTGCCTCCTTGACTGCATTTTGCCACTTCTCTATTCTGTGCTCAAGTCCAAAAGGCCTGTCATTATTTTGGGGTTTAGATATATTAGTTCACTTTCAGCGGTCTGATGTTGCTGTTAGAAACATGACACTGGCATATATTTTTGCACCTGCAAGGAGTTGGTCTGGTTCCATCATTTGATCTTTGAAGTTAAAAAATGACTATCATGTCTTACAAACCAGAATAGGACCTAGGAGAAATACACAGTAGGGGCTCTACTGTACTAGTTAGACACAATAAAAATGGCAGGCATTTCTCTATAACACTTACCTAAAGAGTTTCATGAGGTGCACCTTGTCCTTCCAAACTACTGAAATTAGATGAGTTCCCAAGAGAAATTTTGAGATGAGAGGAGAAACCTGTGTAAGGTGGATGCCAACCAACTGCAGCTTATTTTTCTGCTTACTGAAAGCAACACCATAACTGTGTTTTCTGTGAGCAATCAGCACTTGGAGTAAAGCCTCTGGCTAGAGCTAAGTTTGAGCAAGGAGGCAGCTGTGCCGCTGGAGACCACGCTCCCACTATATTGCCACCTTCAATCACTGGCAGCTGCCTCCATGTTTACTTGGACTCTTTTACTGCACTGAAGGAAAATACTTTTGCTTACCTTCGTTGTCATGGGCAGAACAGTTTCAGCTTGGTGAATTCAACTGAATTTTATGTCATCGCAAGTTAACATTGACCTTTAATTACTGGTTTGGGTATGAAGAAACAAAGAAAGTAAACAATGAAACAAACACGGGAAGAAAATGCTTTCCTTCTCTTCCCTAGGCTCTGCTTCAGTCCTCTTGCCCCTCACCTTGCTTTGCCATACAGTATGCTCAGTCCCTGCCAGTTCCTTGGGTAAGATAATGGGTGGTACAGAAGGTTAGGTTGGTTTATGATGGTTTCTTACTGCTGCTTCTGCTTGCTTTCTTTTTCCCTCCCCTGATTCTTCTTCCTCACTTGTTCCCTGTTTGCCTTGGTTTTCCACAGCCATGGTACCTCAAGGGTTGGTGCTGGTCCCCCCATAGCTGCAGTTACCTCAAAGTGCATCTTCTCTCATGATACCTCCTTCTGTGTGTCCTCCTGTGTTTCCTCATGTGTCCTCTCCAGAGCCCCCTCCATGCTGCCATCCTCTCCTACCCCTGACAGGGCAGAAGCCCCTTTGACTGGTTGTGGTATAGTGGCAGCAGGACCAGCACGGGGCAATTCCTGACCTCTCCAAACAGGGCACCCTGGAACCCTGCTACCACCACCTGACAGTGATGCCCATGTGTTCACCTGAGGGAAGATGAGACATGCCAGCTAAAAGAGGGCTAGCACATAATAAATCAGGTATGGTCACTAGTCATCGTACACCAGTTATGTTGAGGTGCCAAAGGTTTCGAAAGTGCTGAGTAACATGAAGAAGACAAGCGTAACTGTTGCGCTGGTTTGAATTGATGTGTGTATGGTTGGGTTGTAGAAGTCTAAATCCAAGGCACCTCCTTCAGCCATTTTGCTTTGTGGTTTTGCCCAGTTTCCTTAACTTTAGAATGTCTCCTTCTTTTGTGCCATTATCAAGACCAGTATGGAACAATCAGGAACTTGCCCTTGCTCTGGAAAATCTATATTGAACACTTTGGGAGGGGAGCAGTCTTCTGCTAGCCCACAGTAAGAGACATAGTGTGACACAGGGTTCCTTCAGCTCTCCTCCTGAGATTAGTTGAAAGGGGGCTGCACACATGTGCTTTGGAGGCCAGTTTAGGAAGGACTGACAGAAAAAGCAAGGTCAGAAAGTCAGAAGTTGGGGTGTTTGGCATTGGATAAGTAGATCTCCTCTTAAAGGTGTCCCAAGGCCTGTCTGAATAACGAGGCCTGTCATGGGTAGGCAGATAAAGACCGGGTGCCTGATAATGGCAGCAATAACATTTTATCATTGGTAGAAATATTCCATGAGGGGCCTGATAACACAGCCAGGGGTCATGTATGACGTATTCACCTGATGCTAGCATCTCCCCTTCAAAATAGTTTCTGTGGGCAACACAGTGCAGACTAGAAAAGTGGTTTGGCCTTGTCAGCAGAGCACAAACTGGGTCTGGGTTCCCTTTATGACAGGAGAAGGAGCAACCAGCAGCATCTCTGGGACCACTGTCTAGTGCTGGCTGGACTTTAAAGTGTGCTAAGAAAAGAAGATGTCCTAGTACTGCATAACTGAGAATTTACTTCAGAGGTAACTTTACAATAAGGAATTACTTCACTTGTTTCATCAGTGTCGTTTAAAAGAGAGGAACCCTTTTTGACAGGCTGCCCTTTTCACAGTCTGTTTGTGTTTGTCAGCCTAATTTCTTTTAGGGAGAGAATTTTGCACCAGCATGAGCATATCACAATAGGGAGCAGAGGAAGCTGGAGATGGTTGAGTATTTGCCAGGCAAAGGTTGGTGTTGCTCATCACCAAATGGAATGTGCATGGTTTGGGATTGTTGGCTATTTCTCTGGGAAAGCATAAAACTGGGAGACCAGACAGAGGGATATGTTGGCTCTGAGTTCCACCAGAGCAGCTCTTGGGGCCTTTTGACGAGAAGAGCAGTTGGTAGTGTGGAGGGAAAGATGAAAATGCACCAGCCAGGCTGTTATTCAGAAAGGGAGTAAGAAGCATTGCAAGAAGTCCTGTTGACAGCTGCAGTAGCTCCTTGGAAGTATAGAGGGACTTTATCCAAAACCTAAATAATCCTTCTCTTTTTGATCATCACATGCATATGTGACCAGTGTACATTTAAGATTCGATAGTACTCTTCTTTCAGCTGTATTCTCTTTGTTCTGTACAGTGTATTCATTTTAGGGACTGCTTCTCCGTAATTTAAAGCCCTATGAAACAGAGCTTGTGTTTGCCCCTGAAATCCCTTAATTGTGGATGCTGCTTCCCTTCAGTAAACGTGTCCCTCGGACATGCGAGCATGCACACAGTGTTGTGCACTACAGCTTGCAGATCCTGAATCCCTTTGAGCTAAAAGCATATAGAGGTTTGTTGTTGGGTTTTGTGTCTTCTGATACCACTGTGAAAAATGATTCACCAGTCTGCACTGAGTGTTTCACCCGGTCCCACCTCATCCCAGCAGCTGGGGTGAGAAACACTATGGTTTTGACATAAAATACGTATTATCATTTTTCTTCCATTTTCTTCCTCTTTCATGAGTTGATCTTTGACCATTGCAATCCAGCAATATTGTTGCTGAAGATCAGGCGCTCATGCTAGGAATGTGCAGGGAAGGAATTTCACTGTCTTACAACCTCCAGCTGACCATTACTGCCACTGAAATAACATACGTTTTGGTTTCTGGCATGTTTGTTTCTCTCGCCATTCAGTCAGGGCTCAAAGGTGACAGAAAAACCAGATTGTCCTTTAGCTTAATAGGTTGCCCTGCTGTTTTCCAATGCAGAGATCCTTGGCTTAATTTATTGCTGGAATGGATTCCTTCCAAATAAGGATAATCCTCCTCATGCTGTTTCTTCACTTGGTTACCTTCGTGTTCTTTTCACTGGCAACATCAGCCTCTGCAATTCTGGTTTATTCTTGCTGGGAAACTGTTACTCATTTGCTGTGTTTATTGTAGTTACGGTCCTAAACTCACTATCTCCAGTAGCTCAAAACTTTCTAAGACAATTGCTTTAGGGACTTGAACTTATTGCTCATGTTGTCAACCCACAAGTGAGTTCCAGAAGAAGAATCTGTTTGGCTGTGATGGTAGTGAGGATTTTAAAGCTGTGGCTTTTATTTTCTGGCTAAACACATTGAAAATAATTACTTTGTGCTAGATCAACTCCTGCTTGCACAAGGGAGAGGAACTGCCAGGAGTTTGCCATCATGAATTTCCTACGGGAATACTGCATACAATGCAAAGGCATCTCTCACAGCTGCTCTTTAATAAAATGAGATGTTTAATCTGGTTTAATGAATCTCTTTGGCCCTTGAGGCTGGACACTGGCTTTCACCAGGGTACCCATGTCGGTAAAGAGTAAGAAGAGCTTCCAAAATAAATGATTGGATTTTCCCGTCAGATCTGAGAGGCCTCGATGTTTTGAAGTGGCCTTGGCACTCTCTGCTCCCTTCTGTCCCACTGCTGCACTTCTCTGCACTCACGTGACTGCAGAAAAGAAGGCGCTAAGGATGAGAGAGGTGGAACTTCAATTTCAGTGTGATTGATCACATAGCACAGCTCGGTCTGATTTTGTTCCTCATTTCCTGCAAAGACAAAAGGAATAGTATGTGATTGTCGCTTCCCCTCTCCAATTTGTGGGGACTTCACATCCATTCTTCCTTTCCTTTCTCTTTCTTCTTTATCTTTGCATTGTTATTCAGGAGGATTGGGAGGAAGGGAGTTGGGAGGGAAGCTAGACTTCTTGCAAACCTGGATGCTACTTTTCCAATACAACCTTTTTTCAGTTCAGGTTCACGGCGTTAACAGGCAGCGTGACTCACCAGCAGTCTATAACACAGTCTTGTAGCAGTAGGAAAGAGTGCTGTAACTTCATTTGAACTCTGTGCAAATTTAATTATGAGCAGAAATCTGTTTATTCTAGCAATTTTCAACAAGAAGTTCCCCATTAAATAGAGGCTGAAGAGAGAATGTGAGAATATATTTAAGACAGAGTAAACTTGATGTCTAACCTCAAGAAATGTTCATACTCAACATGTTCAACATCTCATGCATATAGAATGTCATGCTCTACCAGATCCTCACCTCCCTCTGCAAGGGGCCTGAGACAAGGTTTCTTTATGAACCTTGGAGGAATGGATTTCTCAGCTCCTGCATGACTAATACCTCAGCTGGAAAGCTGCATCAACAGTTATTTGGTGCTAGACTAATTACTATGTATGGACAAGGGGGTAGATGGTTTTTGCATACTCAACCTCCATGAACTGCATTAGCATGGCAGTCAGTTTTCCTGCTTTAAACCCAGTGAAGAGTGCTCTGTCTCAGACCTCCACACTGGCTGTTGGAGAACTGGTTGGAATTTGATGTTGTGCTTTTCCTGTCTGGCCTTTTGACAGAACAGCTTTAAAATCTGAACACTGCCTTGTCACCAAAGGGACAATGCAAAGTTACACCAGGTCCTGGATAAGGAAGCAATGAGGAATGGGAAGTTGGCTACTCACCTGTAGTGCAAAACAAGCTCATTGATACGCAGGAGACTTCAGTCTCTGTGACTTTCAAGGTCTTTCATGGCATCAAACTGATATTTCAAAGAGATTAAGAACTGAAGAGAACATACGATATCCATTTAAAGCCAGGACTTCAGATTTAATGAAGGCTGTATCAGAATGAGATATGATTCAGATATCAAATTACATTTGTTTAGCCCAACACAGCTTAATAAATCACAGCAACATTTAATAAATATTTATCTTCTTTTAATCACCAGTTAGTGCTTTTTCTGGTCTCCCCATTCCCTTAATGGCTCACTCCTGTATTTATTAAATGTGATTTCCATTTCTCAAATAATCAATACATCTTTCTATTTTTTTATAATTTGGGCAGCTTTACTGAACTTTTGTGAGATTTAATTAAGATTAAGGTTTAATCTTTAATTTCAATATACAAATTACCCTGCTTTTGCTATTAAGTCATTATGGTAACCTCATTTGGTATGAAATCTTGACTGGAAATGTGGCAAGCTCAACAGTAGTCACAGTACAAATGTTAATGAACTTCAGGGGAATTTTTGGATCAGAGGAGGAACTTGATTGCAATTTCATCTCTTTAGCTGATGTGGGTCTGTAATTAATAATGTGAAATGGGCAATAAGGAGAGTAGGTTCTGTGTGGCTGACAAAGCTTTTGTTTGTATGGGTGTCTAGTGCAGCAGTAGGAGTCAGGGTGAGGTCAGTTGGAAAACAGCAGCCTGTGGAAATGATAACACTTGTAAATGATGACTCAGCCGCCAACACAATGTGCAGCACACGGGAAAGCTGTGAGCAGGTTTGAATCTTGCAGAGTATTTCCTATGCCCCATGCCCATCCCTGCTAGAACCATGTCAGACCCACAGATCCAGCCATGGACAGTATTCAGAGGGGAAACCACAAGGCTGGCCTATGTGAATGACTGTGGGAGAGAGGCTCTTTATTGGGGACTGTAGCAACAGGACAAGGGGTGATGGGTTCAAACTGAAACAGGTTACCCAAAGAAGTGGTAAATGCTCCAACCCTGGCCGTGCTTCAAGGCCAGGCTGGACAGGGCCTCGGGTGACATGATCTAGTGTGAGGTGTCCTTGCCCATGGCAGAAGGTTGGAACTGAATGATCTTAATGTCCTTTCCAACTGAAACCAGTTTATGATTCTATGACTCTTCAGCTTCTGACCAGACCTTGACTGATGCCAAAATCTACTCAAAACTGAGTTTGAGGCATTTAGAAGTATCAAACCTACCCCGATTTAAGTCTCTTAATAATGCTATCTACCTTCTCTGTTTGAAAAAGACAGTCTGTCAAGCTTAGTGGCCTGATCTATCAATAGTATGAGTACAGAACATGAGCATGGAGTACCATCCCTCTTGCCTCATTACTGACACCAGAATGCTATTTGGCTTTGCGTTTCTGTTGTAATCTAGTGGCAAAAGCTGACTTGCATATCTGTGTATTTTTGCTTCAGTTTTTTTCTGCACCATAAACATCATGAGTCCCTACAGTCACAGGGATGCTAGAACAATAAATTAGAACATGGATGAATGCTCCTTTCACTAGCATCTCCCCAAATTATTAGTACTAATCACTTTGAGAATAGGGGGCCAGGAGGTTGACATCTGTCCTCTGTCATCAGAATACACTATGTGATCTTGGGGAGTTTTGCAGCAGACTCTGTAGACCAAAGAGTTCAGAGGAAATTAGAAAGGTTAAAGAGGAGATGGCTGCATAAATGGGGAAAAACATTAAAAGCAATTAATATACAGAAAGAGTAGTTTATCAACAGCGAAGCAGGTGAAGTCCCGGCTGGCCATTCAGCTGCCTGCGTCTACCACTGCTCAGCACCTGCAGACAGACATTCTGTGTGCATATCCTACAGCTGTCAGCACTAAGGAGAGGATGGGGAGCTTGTGCAGAAGGAGAGACAGAGAACAGCAGAAACTTGAAGGGAATTTTGGATAAGTAAAGCTGAGATATAAAGTAGGAAAATGAAGGACTGGGTTCTTGGAAAAGGCTTCCACCCCATTAGGTCACTCAAAAGGAAATGGAAGCAAACAGTCGTACAGCAAGAGCATTGTCATTCCCTTTCCTGCCTCTGTGCTGGGTTAAAGATGAATAAGCCTCGCCTTCTACATCTTGTGAGGATGATTGCCACTTTACTATGCCAGTTGCGTAGCTGCCAGGCCCTTCTAATTTGCATGTAATGTATGGCAAAGCCATAATGTCATTTCATTGCATAGATCTTGCCAGAGACCACATTGAATAGCCTGCTCTGCAGGTTTCTGGCTCTGACTCCACAGCATTAGTTACCCCATCAGCCGCTTTGGCATTGCGTTTCCAAAACCGAGTCCAGATCCCAATTACTTTAATGAAGCTACAGATTCTGAAAAGGACCCCCACACACACCTTGCCCCTGGCTACTGTTTGTCTGGGAGGAGGCACTGCTGGTTTTGACAGACACTTTATTTTCTGCAATGGAACATGCAAGAACATCTGGGCAAAGAAAGCAGGACTTCGCCTTGCCTGTAGCTGAAAGAAAAAGGCATCTTGGAACAACTGACTTGAATGCCTTTGGCTGACAGATACCATGTGTGTTATGCCTCATGAAGGCAGAACAGCCTGATGCCTTCAAAGAAACCCAGATGTATGACTTTTCTGCATGCACTGCTATTGCTCTGCTTCCTTCTTGTAATTAATGTTATAACCTCAGCAGGAAAGCTGGATGTGAGATAGGGCCACAGTGAAGTCAGGTTTGGGTTGGGCATGCTGGTTATCCAAGAGGAAGGTTTGCAGCCAAGCCTGTAGCTGCCTCGAGGGAACTTGCTGTGGACTAGCCAGGATTTTGTTGTGCTAAGGCTCTACCAGAGGCACAGCCCTTCACACCCATGCACCCAAGGCTTAAAAATAAGCTTTTGCTGTATTTTCACCATTTTCAGTTCCCACAGCTATGGGTCTTGTCCCCTTAAGCTGAAGGGCAAATGCTCAGCTTGAAGGAGGTAGCTTAGCATGTGTATTCTTCCCTAGGTTCAATCACTAGAATGCAACATATACCCTCAACATAAACTCACCTCAGCAATCAGGGTCCTCAGATCCATAAGGACTGCTGGATAGCAACAGATCCATGTTTTCCAAGCACAATTACCATGTCAGATACAAAGGGGTGTAGTGTTATCTTCATTGCAGGTTCCTGGGCAAAGAAACCCCTTTCTGTTCAGGTCTTTCAGTTGGTTTTGTGTGGAACATGGACCAAGAGGACCATGGCCCATAATCACAGAGCCAGAGTGCTGCTGCAGTCCATCATTCCAATGATGAATGAAAGAACCCCACTGAAGTCAGCGGAGTTGTATCCACTCTAGTGAGATGAAGGCCAAGGTGAGAACAGGAATAGAGGTTATGCTGTGACTGTGGACCAATTTACTTCCTCTGCTTGTGCTTCAGTTTCTCCATGTGAACTTGATGACATACTTTCATTATGTTACATTGTGTATTTGAGATTGCTGTATTGTCTGCTAAGGTGGTTGTAATCCACAGATGCGGTGGGAGTGGAAAGGATTATCGTCATTATTTCTGATAGGCAGCTATAATGCATCTTTACTTACCAGACCCCTATGGTAGTTTTATTGTGAAGTGAGTAAAGGTTATTTCAGCATAGGAATCATGTGAGCTTATTTGTTGTTGAGCCTGGTAATAAATTGGCCCCAGACAGTGTTGCCTGAGCTGTGCAAACAGGGAAAATGTTAGGATTCTTAATTTAATTTGCGCTTTCTCTTCCCCACTGTTTGTGTTCTCCCAAAGTCTGGAAACACTACATGTGGACTTTTCCTCTTTCATGGATGCTGATTATTTCCTCTTCTCCTTTCCCAAGGTTTTTTCTTTTCTGTATGAAATGATGACTTAATTAATGCAGTCTCTCAAAAGTAAAGCTTTTTGGGTTTTTTTTTCAGTTATTTTAAGCTCCCTCCACTGGAGGCTTCTGCAACAACATTTTATGCTGTGTGTTCCTATAGCAGGAATGCAAAAGGGAGGCAGTGGGTTTCTCTGCTGGAGTCCAGCATTTTCTGTGAGGGGATCTTGCATGGGGACCTTAGAACAGCCTTCCAATATCTGAGGGGGGCCTACAGGGGTGCTGCAAGGGGGCTCTTCATCAGGGACTGTAATGATAGGACAAAGGGCAGTGGGTTTGAACTGAGACAGGGAAAGCTCAGGTTAGTTATAAGGAAGAAGTTCCTTACTGTGAGGGTGGTGAGATGCTGGCACTGGTTACTCGGAGAACTGGTAGATGCTCCATCCCTGGTTCAAGGCCAGGTTGGACAGAGCCTTGGGTGAGCTGGTCTAGTGTGAGATGTCCCTGCCCATGTCAGCGAATTGAACTGGATGATCTTAAGGTCCTTTCCAGCCCTCACTATTCTATGATTCTATGACATACACTGACCCTTATCACAGACCTTTGGGAAGCAAGCAGAATGCTTTCAGAGCAAAATATATGGATCTAGTCAAGAAGCAACCTGAAGGGATGTATTGAAGAATGGGATGGAAGAGGAGGGATGCAAGGATCATGGTGAGAGCTGCAGAGGAAAAGGTTCTCACACCATTTTGAATGGACAAATGTAGTAGTGGAAGATGACATCGTACAAACATGAAGCGAGGAAAGGAATCAAATGAAAGGTTCACAGTATTGGTTAAAGTAAGTTTGAAGAGTGAAAGCTGTGAATATTCTTCCCACCACCTTTCCTCATTGTCACCACATGCTCTTCTATTCCAAGCCTTCTGCCCATGATGACTTTTCGAAACCCACTTGTATGCTGACCACAATCAAATCACTCTCAGGAACCTGCTGTAGTGTATTGCCTGTAGTGACATTTCTCCATGCTACCCTGGCCCTCCTCACACTTGCAGCATCTCTCTTGTCAGGAGGCCTTGTGTGCACTTCTGCTTTGCATAGGTGTTGATGATGGTGCAGCAAGAAAGCCGTTTCACATGGTGGTTTTCCTTCATCTTTGCATATGGCTTTTTAATAGCTGTGTAATAAACCAGTATTGATGAAAGAGGTCATTTACCATTAACTTACTTGGTTTTCTGCAGTGAGCTAATGTTTAAATAATGTGCAACAACTTTTGCAACCAAATGTAGCCTTTTAGATTTACTATAGGGGACACTTTGAACAACAACATAAGCAGCCAATGACTACAAATGTATTTATTAAGTTTTAAACATGTGTAAATGAGTTTGTGTTTATTCGTAGAGCTGTTAAACTACAGTAAATATATTCTTTGTCAATTGGTGGTTAATTAACATCCATTAGTTCTCCATTAAGAGCACAGTTTGGTGTCTGAATTTCCTTGCTTAGTACTAACTTTGAATTAGGGCTGTGTTATTTTGCTCTTTGTACACAACAGAGTGTTCAAAATCCGCTTTCCTCTGTGGGGTTGGAATGCTAGGAGCAAAGAGATGTGTCAGTACTTGGAATTTACCTTGCAAGGCAGGAGATGCGCAAAGGGACAAAGTGGAATTTGACTGCTCAGCCTCACAGCTCCTATTTACGAACTTCCCCTCTTTTCTCCCTCCCGGACTTTTGTAGCCAGCTCGAGCTGTAGAATTGGCTGAGGCGTTTAATGCCTTCCTACCTCTGTGAAGGTGTTAGGATACAATAGTGCTAAAGCTGAATGGACGTTGCAGACTGGGCAGCTCATGGAGGTCCTGTTTCACCCCAAAGGAAGATTTTTTAAGGCTGAGGTTTCTGAGAGGCGAAGGCTTTTTGGGGGCAAGGGGTTAGGTACAGGGAGCATCCCCTCTAAGTTGGCCGCTATGTCAGCAAACAACCACAAGGTGACACTGTCCCAGTACATTATTTATGTTTTGACAGAGGATGTATATTAATGCATTTCACATAAATGCTGGTTCTGTGCCTCAGCATCAGAACCTGTTTCTTAACTGAGAATTACAGGTCTGGGCTTAGGGATCATGCACTTGTTAAATCTAGAAATGAAGGTTTTCAGATTACCATCAATACATGTAAGCACTGCCTTTGTACAAGGTATATAGTGTTAAGAAGAGGAGCAATCCTTCCCTACCTGCACAGTAGTCAGAGAACTTTGCCCTACAACTGAAAAATGCCAGACTAGTCTCTGTTATTGTCCCATATCATCAAAGAAGTTTTGTCTTTACCTTCTGCTCCGTTGCAACTGTCAGCGTTTGAAGTGATTTTGCTGATTATGGGTAAAGCAGGGGAGAGTCCTGTTCCTTTCTCCAGTTGTGCAAATATGCAAGAAGGGAAATATAGGTCTAAAAGGCCTATCACAAGCTAGGGTTCTACCCATAAAAATGCAGAATCCTTTTGAACTAAAATGGTAAAAGAAAATTAGTAATATTATTATTATTATTATGCTTTGATTGTCTGCTGGAATTTGTTGTGGATGGTAACAATGTGAGTTTAAGCTTTGCTATGTGTGCGAGTCAGGTGTTGAGTCAATAAGTGCTAGTATAGATCTGACATACATGTAAATGGCTAATATGATAACAATCTGGCAGTGAGGTACTGTAATGTATATTAGGTTTTACAGTCAGACACAGTATCAGAAGCATCTGTGAAAAAATCAAATCTGTAAAGCACACTAAAATACAGATAAAAGGCATGCAAGGGTAGTCTTTGGACCTCATTTTCCCCAGGGTGATGTTTGCTTACATCTGGCTATCTTGTTTTACCAGGTCAGCTTTAAAGAGTTAACTGGGTTATATGTGTGATCCTGAGTAATAGGCTGAACCTGATACCATTCAGTTGCCTCATGCTCTGTGCCTGCAAGCATCTACTTTGCTTTTAGTAACATTAGCTAAATTGGTAGTAACGTTAACTGCTTCCCCTTGATTTCTCCCTCATGAACCTGCAGTCTCCCTGTGGTTTGTTGCTCTGAAATTATTAAAGGAACAGTCGGAGAAAACAACAAAAGTTTCATGAGTTCAGTCGTGTTTGATTAATCATCAAAGTCCCCCCTTCAGTAACCTAGTAGTTGGGACCATCGGGAGAAATTGCTCTGGAGTGCAAATGAAGGCCAGTTCTGCAAATGCAGTAAATGGGCTTTCCTAGAAAAGCACCAGCTTGTTCAGACTCCCACTGGTCTTATGCACGTTTCCCATGTGCAGAGAAAGCTCTTTGTGGGACCTGCTATGGCAGCACAGAAGAGTCCTGTGCCATTGACAGTATTAAATCTATGTGACCTATAAAGAAGGGTGTCTACAGGTAAGCATCTGGGTAGGTAACCCAAACCAAGCTTCTGTGAAATGATGTTAGCAGCTTTGGTTTGAGGTGAAACATCTGTAAGTAGCAGTCTCGACTTTTCCTCTTCTTCCCTACTAATTCTAAACAAGTACTTCCTTGAAAGAACAAATCTGTGAGCTGCAAACAAGTGGGTATGTTGACCATATTGGTTGCAGGCATAAACCCAGGACAGCAGGAGCAGCAGAAACTTGCTCCTTCAGCTCTCTGGACACAAGCTTGACCTGAAAGAACTCATCTAAAAAGTCAAACCTACTATAGGATGCTTTACTGACTCATAGGAGGAGAGCCAGGCTGGTTTCTAAAGCATGAAATTACCCATTGGGGCTGATGGGGTTTATAATTACTTGTTAGCTAAATTGTCCAGCCCTCCTTGCTGCAGTCAGTGATTCCCATTCATGAGCTCAGTAGGGGCAGTAAGGAATAGTTTGATGTTTTTCTGCAAAGCAGTAGGACAGGCTTAGGGGAAGATGGGGACAGGCAGTGCCTAACTCATAGAGTGATCAAGTTCAGTGGAGAAACCTGAACTACAGCTCCCAGGAGGCATTCCCTTTGCAGAGGCAGATAGAGTGTATAGTTGAGAGACTCAAACCAAAATGCACTAAATACAGAGTAGCAAAACATTTTGGTGCCATTGAAACAACCGAAGTTTCCTCATCAACATGGGCACTTCTTTTCATTTTGGAAATTAAATATATATACATATATATTTATATGTATATTATGTATATACATATATATTTATATGTATATATATTATATATATGTGCGTGTGTATCTGTATATTTCAACTCTTTAATTTAGGATGAAAACCGGTGAAGTTGTTGGAATTTTCCACAAGCAAAATATCCTAATTTGTTTTTTTTCTGAGCTCAGCTTTAAAAGTTGAGGTAGCTGCACTTGTTTCTGTGAAGTGCTTTGATATCCATGGATGAAAAGAACTATAGAAGTGCTAATTATTGTCATACTGGTTTTAATTATTCTGTCATGCTGACGGAGCGACTGCCAGTTTTCAGCCAGCGATGGTTTGTTACAAGATGTTGTCCACTCCACAGTTTTCATAGAAACAGATACTTCAGTTTTAATTGTTTTAAAAGAAAGTAAAAAAGGAAAACCTTCTCCGTGCTCAGCAGCTGCTCCAGTTCTCTGATGGAAGTTCAAATCTGCCTACGTTTTGGACGGTATGGTAATGAAGAGAGGGAGATAGAAAGCTCCATTTACTAGATATTAGACAGAAAACAGTGGGAATGGGCAAGACACTCTGAAATGTGCTGTGTACAGTAACTTAAAATGGAAAAATGCTGTTTCCAAAGCTTTGGGAAAGGTGTGATCTTCACCTCTTTTATTATGGCTGTTCTTGTTGGGTTTGTTATTTTGCAGTACGTTCTATTCTTTCTCTATGGAAGGTCTAAATGAAGGCCTGTATTTCCAGTCAGGTCAAACTGACTCAGCTGAACTGTTCAATTCAAGCAGTTCACAGATAAACCTTGTTTACCACTCAGTATCACAAGAGCTGTAGTTTAAAGGCCTCAGTGCTCTCCTCTCTTTTCAACCGTGCTGTCTGGCTGTGCTACAACCCACCCATGGCATCACTGCCTCATCCAAGGCTAGTGCTGTGTCAGTGGAGTTCCATGGCTACACTAGAGGAGTCTGCTCATCCCTGCAAAGCTCCCAGCTAAAAAATATGGGTGCTTTACCAAAGGTACTCCAGAAAAGACAGAGTACTTGGTGAGATGTAGCTGGAGCAGGGTAAGTGCAGGATGAAGCTTAATGCATATCCTAAGGGAGGATTAGGGACCAGGCAACAATATGCACAAGCCTGCCTGGGGTGTTCTGGTCTCATGGCAGGAGTATCGGTGCCATGATTTCACTGATATCATGCAGGATCAGAAGTGACTGACTGTTACTCACCTGAGCTATAAGCCAAGTGTGAACCAGGACACCTATGGAAATAGGCAAAAGGTGTTTCTGTTACACAACCATCCCCTGTTGCCATGTAGAAAGGATATCAATGGACATGAGTGTGTAACTCAGCTCTTGAAGTGCCGCATTTTGATGTGAGCTCTTTCCATCTGTGCAGTTTATGGGAATAAGATGGAGCTGTGCAGAATCCATAGTCTGCTAAAGAAAAAGAACTTGCAGAAGACACAACTGGCAATAGTGGGTCACTCCCTCACTGTCACAGCTCTGTGTCAGCAAACAGATATCTAGGGCAAGCACTGACTCTTCAAGACTGACACTGGGCAGCTGGTCTCCTTAAAATGTAAGAATGATACTCCTTTAGTGAAGACATATTCCCCCCTGGCCTGGCAAATGATGTATCTGGTCATTAAAACACAGAGGTGATTTGCTTTTTCCCCATTTGCACTCTGCTGGCTTTCCATTTCTTTCCAGTGACATAGTCTAGTTACTCAATGCCAACATGATGCAGCAAATGGAAACCTAAGCAAAGCCTTAAGCATCCAAGCCCTTCCACACCATGTATTCTTTGTTTTATTAAAAGTCATTTAGGTAAAAGCCTTTGATGCAGCAAGCATGGGAGTTTATTAATAGGAAGCAGAAAGATTGGCCCTATCAGTGCAGTTACTACTCAGTTGTTGCCTAAGGATTAGGAGGCTTTAAAAGGGTAATATACAGTTATTTTTCCTGTCCTGGAGAGAGCCTGATGGTTCTCTGTGTGAGACAGCTGTAAAGCAGACGAAGCTCACATGGCAAGTGTTTCATCAGAGCCTTGAGTGCCTCTTTTAGACTCTGTGATGGTGGTCTGGTACCTAACAACTAGATCTTTGGCCTAGTGACTGTCCAGGTGACTGTCCTGTCTGAGCTAGGAAAGGGGCTGGAGAAAGACTATGGTTTCTTCTTGAGCGAGTTGCACAGAGAAACAGCACAAGGGAAGTGAAGAATATATGGGGACAGCCTTTACTCTGAAGGGGTAACACGTATGTTTAAAGTGTTACTGTTCAGTAGAGGCAGAGATTTTCTTTTGGAATTAGTGTTGAAAAACTGATTTTGAGCCAGCTTGTGTAAATCTGAGGAAATCCTATCAAATGCTTTCATTTAGAAAAGAGAAATCAGGCTGGGTTCACAAAGGTACTGGGATAGGTAGTGTTTTCTTTCCTCTACTATGGCTGAACATCATGAATCAAAGCAACACAATTTCAGGATGAGCCTCCATTTGCCTGTGTGAATTGGCATGCAGCAGTTGGAATTCTGTCAACCTGCCAGCAGGCCTGAACTTCCTTGTGTCCAGGATCAGGCTCATGCAATACATAATCATAGGCATGAGGAGACGTGATGCTGAATGTGACACTACAAGAGCCAAGGTGCAGGTATGGCTCTCTGGCCTCGTAATCTTCTTGCCAAGTGTTTACTGGGGGAATGAAGAGATAGGAAGCGTGTTACAGCTGCATCAGCAGTATGTCAGTGTCGGATGGGTTTGCCAACATAGTTAAACCATGAGGTCATTCTCATGGGAGCTTTTAGGTGAAGCTGTCTTTGTGGGCATGTATTAACAGCTTAATGAAAACAAGGCAGTGTGATTTTAACATATGTTAAGCATTATGGCAAGTAGTAGCCTAAGGTTTAACTGATGTTTTTTTAATCCGTTATGGAAGCATACTGCCTTACTTGTGCTAAGCTGTTAATACACATTAGCTAGTTAAGTTCATGTTCTTTGCACTTCCCAAATCCCACTATGGACAGGGCATATAACAGTAATTTTCTTAAAAGAACATCTATACCAAGTTAAAATCCTAAATGCAGCCCTTGATTTCCTTTCTTTTCTTGAATATCAGACTTACTGTAGGCTTCCTTTGTCTGCTATTGAGGAGTTCTGATGAGGGAATAAGACTAAATTGTTTTACACTGCTTTTTCTTCTTTCTTCCTCATTATTTATATTCCAAGTGGTATTAAGAAATAATCAGAAAACATTAATTATTTCTCTGACTGGTCTTAGACAAAAGGAGAGAATCTACAAATGCCACTGAATGCTTTGAGATGTTTTTCCTGAAACACTTCCTAGTCCTGAACTTTATTTCCCTTTACCTTAAGTTTCCAAAGTTTTCTATCTGCCTTAGTACTAATATGGCTTAGTTGCTGTGGTTGCCAGATGAGTCATCAGAGCAGCTTTGCATCCTGCAGAGGGATGGTAGAATTTGGCAGCCTTCCACACTGGCAAAATAGTTGAGGAAGATGAGAGCTATAACCTGCTGGGGAACGTTGTCGGATTCTCTCATTCCAGCAGTTCAAGACAAAGTTCAGCAGCTTGTGCATCCTTTTTGGATTTGCCATTAGAGCTTCATTAGCCTGATCATCATATTCCAATCACAAAATACTTCTTTCTGTATATTCAGCCTCATCCATCTCCCATACAGCTATCCAAACGCTCAGCAGCTTTACGGAAACATGTTACAGGAACTAGGAATAATGGACCCCAGCTTAACATCCTAAAAGCTCCTGAGTATGGAGCTAAGGGTCATCTGTCCAATACTGGTGACATCTTGAATCTTTCTCTTGGGAACTGAATATATCTAGTAAACTAAAAGTACATTGTATGTTCCTCAGTCATCAAGACATTGACTTAACCCTGGGCAATGTGCTTAAAAACGTACTTTCAGGTTGGCTTCTGGGAGTGAGGAGATCGTTATAAAGCTTGAGAACCATATCGGAAGTTATATGAAGACTTGTTCTCCAGGTGAAATGGGTTTTCTGCCCTTTCTGTCTGGGCTGATTTGTCTTGCTTTCTTGTTGGCAGCATTATTCCCTGACAAAAAGACCACAGAGCTTGCAACTTTGTCTTTTTCCTATTTGGTCATCCAGTAGGATGAAATACCACATATGTCAGTCTCACTTTGCTTGCACACACACACAAAGCTTAAAGGTGTCATATTCCCGTTTCCATAAGGGTCTGTACCCTGCCCCTCCTTCCACAATTTGTTTCCTTATGGACTTGCAGGCTCTAGTGCATCACCTGCAGCTCTGTTGTGCTGTGTAAGTGGAGAGGTCATCCTGTGTGAAAGCTAAATCCTATGTGCAATTCTCTATGCCAGCAAGAGCAAACCATCTTTTCAGTCCAAAGGTTTAAGCTATAAACCTGTTCCTGTGTATGAGCAGAACTTCTGCTTCACGGAGCTTTCTCATTGCAAAGCTTCAAGGCACTGCAACCATGTTATATATGAAGTGTTGATTGCTTGAAGTTTGCTTTGGACATTTTTGAGTGTTCATGTGTCTACATCAATCAGCAGTGCTTCATTTTCACAGTGGCATAGAAGGAGCTGTACAGTACAGAGCTTTCATCAGAGTCCAGCTCAGAGGAACATAAAAGCAGCAGGGGCCATTCAGAGGCTTTCTGTTACCCCTGTAATCATCTCCATGACAGCCATCCACATTCATTTCCAGCCACTACGTTTACCAAAATGCTTAAATTTCACTTCAGCTCTGTTTCTCTTTACTTTGCTTTTGTGATATTAGTGCAAATGTGTAGCCATCATGGTTTACAGTGAGCTGTCGAGTCTTATATCAGCAGTGTGACTCAGTGGGCAAATAGTTTTGCACAGGTATCCCTGCTACTTGTTGAGCCTTGACCCTCGCTTACAGATACCTGTCTTCCATGGAACAGAGGCTGAAAGTCTCAGTTGTTATGAGCAATGCATCATCAGAGGTATAATGTGAACAAGGCAATGGATTTCATGAAGAACTCCTCAAACACCAACAGTGGACAGAACAGGTCTCAAACAACAGTGGTGTGATCTGTATGGGATACATTGCTTGCAGCTAGGATCAGCTTGGCCTCTTGATGTCTGAGTTTTATTGTTGATCGAGTGATGAAGGGGGACGGAACTGGATGATCTTAAGGTCCTTTCCAACCCTGACTATTCTATGATTCTATGGGGATAAGACAGGGCAATTTGTAAGTACAGCATATTCAGCTAGTGCAGGTATTTCCCAAGGAAATATTCCATGCGTCCATGTTTGTCAGGGATATGCAGAGAGTTTGTCTGAAGTCAGAGGAAAAAGCTTCTCAAAAACTTGCATTGGTGCAAATACTCCATTGTGTCCTTTAGTAGACAGGAGGAAAGGAAAGGTCTGGAATTAATCCAGACTTCCAGGGAGCCAAATCTGTTTGAACCCCAGTATCCTCTTTTCTGCAAGCTAAAAATTCCTCATCTCCTTGCTGGATGTTTAACAGATTTCCCGTATGGTCTTCATCTGCCTCTTGGCACTAGACAAATGGCCCAACTAGTGATAGAACAGAGACAGGGCATTGTCCGCTCTCTCTCTGGCATTATATTTTCTTGGGTGGTTGCTTGCTATGTCCCAAGCACATGGTCAGAACAGAAATTGTTGCTGACTTTTTCCTATCATCCCCTAGATGTTTTATTTAACAAATCGGACCTAAAATACAGCTCTTTCTGTGGGATATTATCTCTTCAGACTTGGGTCTCTTACTGCTGGCCATACGAGTGCTTTTGGGTGTTGGGAAGCATTCAGAGTTGAGTGGAAATATCCCATTGAAAATCATGTTTGTGGTAAGAGGGGACTGGACTGAGGATACCTGCTTGACTCTTGCTGCCAGGTAATTTCCTGCAGATACACATGGGCAAAGAGATGCTGTAAGAATACAGGCTTCCTGCTAGCACTGGTTCTTTCATTGTCCTATACAGAAAATGCTTCTTGAATAGGGACCTTAGTCTGAACACCTCTTTCACTTCATATTGTGTTCTAATAATATCACACAAGAGACATGAAATGGCTTTGATCATAAGGAGTAAATGCCACCAAATATTCTTCTTCCTGCAGCCTTTCCCTTGCTACATTAAAAATTCATGGGCAATAGCAGCTTCGTCTTTTCAGGACTTAGCTACATCAGCAGATGGGGAGAGTTGGTAAGAATACCAGGGCATGTTGATGGACAGAACAGGGGTGTCCTGACAGGGCTGGAAACAGGAGACATTTGCACTTAATTTGCTTATGCTGGGTCTGTCTGAGGCCTGTCAGATTCACTGTTTGTTCCTCACTTTGACGAGCAATGAGCTTGCTGGAAAATTGTTGTAATTCAGTTAAATGGATGGGAATTGAAAGCACGTCTTAAATTTCCATGTTTGCTTTGTTCTTTGTGTGGCACTCATCCTCCAGCCATGAGGAATTTACAGGGAATGAGGGCAAGAGGCAGACTCAAGAGGTGAAGTCAAGGCCCCTCTGAAATCAGTGGCAAAGCTCCACTTGATTTTACTAGGATCAGGATTTGTTCAAGGGGCTTTTTCCTGTCAGGATTGCCTTTGGCATCTCAGACACTGATTGACAACTCCAGTAGGAAAATTTTTTGGGCTTTAGGCTCCTTTTCTCTCAGACCCTCATGGAATCAGGAGGTTGCAAGGGCTTGCTTGAGCAGGTACTCACTGCATTTGGCAGCAGTGTTTTATCTTCCTAAGTCTGTAAAGAAGATTTCCTGCCAGCTCCTTTGTGCTATGCACTCAACAGCTCTGGTAAATCTGGTAAACTGCTCTGAAAAGCAGCTCTGGTAAACCATTTCTTCTTCTGATCATATGTGAAAGTGGTTGTCCTACCAGAAGTACGGTAGTAGATGTCTGAGTGACTCGGAGCCCTTCATTTCACACATTCACACACACTCCCTTCCCTTTTTCCCCCAGTTCCCACTTATGTCTGGCTAACACAGGATGATTCCTTACAGACAGGAAAAACAGGGTGAAAAGGTCTTACAGACAATGACTTTGACTAAAAAGTAATCAGTGATAGATATCCCCGGAGACAACCACAAGTGCTATATGTCTGGTATCTGGAGTTCATTTTCCAGTCCCTTCCTTTAGCAGAGGGCAAGTAATGATGTGTGGAAGTGCCTTACTCAGAGCTCCATAACATCATCAAAGGTTTTCTTTGGGCTTCTCTTTGTTACTCTGCTCTGGTCTGATCCAGCTCAGTGATGTTTTCATACTCCCTGCCTTTGTTCAGGCAGGTGCTAAGGTGCTCTGACCAACCTGCTCTTTGCCCTGATCTCTGCCTGCTGGAAGAAGCTAGCAGGCTCACTACGTTGTTCAGAAAACACTGATGTCTTGTGTAAATTAGGAAGGTAATGCAGTGTTGCTGAAAACCAGGCCCATGCACAAATCCCTCAGGATTTCACGGGAAGCAGTGCTTCCGTTCCTATTTGGATGGTCCACTCTGTTTCATAAAGCACTGCAAGGTGCTGGATCTAACAGGTTGCTGGAGCTAATTGTTAGTAAATGGGGTGTATTTGCTGACACTTCAGGACCTGAGCCTGGCTCTGACAGGACAAGTTGTCATAGGGATTTTACACCCATCCAGGAGAACATCAACTTACTCTTACTTTTGCCTGGAAGCTTTTTTATAAGCATTTTATAAATGCCCCCCTCCCTCCCGACGTCTGCTTTAGGGAGCTGTTTCAGGATGTGTGCATCCTTCATCCAGCCCAGCCTTAGCAGGGCTGTAAGCAGCAGTTCCAAGTTGTATTTCTGTCCCTTGAGAGCTATTGCTTCACCTGGGCAGTCAGTAAGCATGTCTACAGTCAGGTTTGTTTTGCCTTAACCAGGTTGATGTAAATGTGAGATGGCATGAGAGTGAATCAGGATGGGGCTGAGATGGTGCTCCTGCTGCAAGCAGTGAAGTCTACAGGACATACAGATGCCACTGCATCCAAGCACAAGGCTTTGCTGGAGGCTTCTCAGTCCTGTCTCACAGAACCAGCTGCTGAAATCACCTCCAGCAAAATGCCTCCTCTCCCTGAGAAGCCACTTTATTCTTGCACCTTTTGGTGTGCACATCCTTAATTGTTCCCCACACACACTTCTACTTCCCCCTTCCCCATGTTGAGACTTGGACCTAAAATCTCCACTCATGACCCTGATCCCCAGAGCAGTGCAATTCATCTGGCATCTGCCAGCTCTCTTAGAGGCTACTAGAAACACCCTGTTTGGCATTAGGTGTTGGTCATTCGTGGCAAAGTGTTGGACTGGGAACAGTAGTGGTAGAAAGTGAGACTCAAAGAGGTACAACATGATTTCTCAAGGAGACGGTGTTTAACAAGAGATGACTGTTTAAGCTAAGCAGACAAAAGCATGGTTTGATTCAGTGGCTGGGTAATAAAGGAAAAAACAACTCTGCTCAAAACATGAAAAATTCTTAACCTAGGGTGGTAATGAATCATTAAACCCAGTTAGGTAGGATAGATCTCTGCAGTTGGGGCTGCTTAAACCAAAGCTGAGAGCTTTTCTTTCACAAGGTGCTCTTGGCTGAGGTAATGGTTGTGGCTTCTTGATGGAAGAAGCGGGTAAGTTTCTGTGGCTTAGGGTAGGCAGCTGGACAGGATGATCTGGGAAGCTCCTCTTAGCTTTAAAATGTATGAATATGACTGGGCCTGACAGAAATGGGACATGGAGGCAACCTAGGAAAGGGAGAGAAACTTGAAAGGTGAGGAGCACCTCTTTTATGAAGACAGGCTGAGGAGGTTGGGGCTGTTCAGCCTGGAGAAGAGAAGCTCATGGAGACCTCAGAGCAGGCTTCCAGTATCTGAAGGGGGCCTTTGAGGATGCTGGAGAGGGGCTGTAGTGACAGGACAAGGGGTAACGGGTTCAAACTTAAACAGGGGAGGTTTAGATTGGATATAAGGCAGAAGTTCTTTCCTGTGAGGGTGGTGAGGCACTGGCACAGAGTGCCCAAAGGAGTTGTGAATGCTTCATCCCTGGCAGTGTTCAAGGCCAGGCTGGATAAGGCCTTGGATGACATGACCTGGTGTGAGGTGTCCCTGCCCATGGCAGGGGGTTGGAGCTGGGTCACTTTAAGGTCCTTTCCAACCCTAACTATTCTATGATTCTAGAAGTAGTCTGGGAAAGGGGGGAAGATGTGAAACATTATCAGGCACAAACTCCAAACGCTGATGTCACTGACCTGTATCCTGTAGGAATGGTATTAACTGAGCTTGCATCTGTGGGATGGTCTTCCTGACTTGCCATTTTGAAAATCTGGACATGTTAAAGATGCATTTTCCTCATTTTCAGACCCGAACACTGTGAAATGATTGGAAGTGTTTCCAGAAGCTTTAATTCAGGCAGGTCATTGTTTCAAAGGGACCTTTCTCCAAATTCCAGCATACAAATTTCTCTGTCAGCTTGTTGTGCATGAATCTTTCTGACAGTGACTGGTCTCCTGATAGCATCACAAGTCTTGAGAGTCTTCCTTGTCTCACTGAAGGTCTCATTTTAAGTTTCATAAAAGCTGTGTTGGAGCTTCTGTAATGGACAAGAAAATGCACAGCCCAGCACCCTGCCGCACTCTATTCTTCATACAGAAATTAGTCCTCTGGTGGTGATGGATGCGTAGCATGTATCATTTCAGCAAGACTTTGGAGCTGTCTTCCAAATCATCACTGTCAGAATCATCATTCTCATCCATTAGCATTGTGTTGAGAACTTCATGCCAGAGCAGGTCATTCAATATGCAGCAAGGCTTAGCAGGATGGGTTTGACCACCTCTTAGATGTATAGAATTCCTGTCTGCAGCAATGCTGACATCTCTTACAAATGCCAGGAGGTTGTTTTGGGGCCTGTTAATGAGTACATTAGAAATAGATCATACCTGGCATGTTCTGCAGATTGCGTCTTGTAGGGTCATTTCCTATGGGAGTCTACGATCACCCTGCAGTCTTTGGTGTTTCATCCTTGGAATACTATTGGAAGATGAGGATATATGAAGATCTCTGTTATGTAGCTTGACACTCTGACATCACCTGAGAGACAGGACAATTTAAAATGGTTAAATTAGGCATCTGCTCTGAAGTGCCCTCAAGAGAAGATTATCTCTCTGAAGGCGGAGGGAGCTTGAGGACATTAGTTTTTTACACCTTTGTGAGGGCTTCATTAAGAGATTTACCCAAATTCACAGAGGAAATTGGGACTGGATATCTCCCAAGTCCCCCCAGAACATCCCAACCTGTGGGTCATCTCTCTGCTTGAGTGCTGGGAGGGACTGTTAACTATTCTAGCTTCCTGTGAAGTCAGTCCTAATGACTTGTGCTGAGGGCTGTAAATACTCACCAGCATTGGGAAGAAAGTTCTGGCAGGTAGGAGGTCTAAGCAGATAGAGCTGTTGCCTTCCTGTGGGAAGTGAATTATTTAAAGACCTTTAGGGCTGAACCCTGACACTGCCTCACTCATTAAGTGTTACTTGACATTGGTAAAGCAAAGATTTCATTCCCAAATATAAAAAGAGATCTTGAAGCTGTCCTCTGTGGGAGGTATGGACTGCTTGTCTAGATTAGGGCCACAGAAATGAGCAGAGGGACGGACCATCTCTTTTATGAGGGAAAGCTGGAAGAATTGGTGTTGTTCAGCTTGCAGAAGGTTCTGGAGGGCCTTTATTGCATGGCCTTTCAGTACTTAAAAGGGGCCTATAAGAAAGATGGGGAAAGACTTTCTAGCAGGGCCTGTAGCAATAGGATGAGGGGTGATGATTTTAAACTAAAAGAGGGGAGATTCAGGCTTTACAATGAAGGTGGTGAGACACTGACACAGGTTGCCCAGAGAGGTGGTGGATGCACCATCCTTGGAGATATTCAAGGCCAGGCTGGATGAGAAAAGGCAGTGCCATGCTCTTAATACTACTGATTACCTTCATGTTTCACTTGAAAGGCCAGAAGGGCAAGTTTAGTCATAACTAACAGGGAAGCACTCTCTCTGTCTTGTTCCTCTTAAGTAGAAAGGATTGGTTGCTAATGACTTTGTAGTTCTACAAGCACTTGCTGTGGCAGCAACCAGTAATTAAGGCCACAAACCAACTGTGGTGCTAATTCTCTAATCCCACTTGGTCATATCCTGCTGGAAAAAAAAAAAGGCATCATCACACTGTTATTTTCCTCTTGCTGAACACTCAGATTTGGTCTTTAACTAAAGGTGAAACTTTCTGGAAGTCTGAGCACAAAATCTCTTCATCCTAGAATCATAGAATAGTTAGGGTAGGAAAGGACCATAAGGTCATCCAGTTCCAACCCCCCTGCCATAAGCAGGGACACCCCACACTGAACCATGCCACCCAAGGCTCTGTCCAACCTGGCCTTGA